>SNQJ01S0068982.1:0-29859 GCA_010110895.2 Picea sitchensis
AGATAGTAGCATCAGTGACAGGTATTTAAACTCCAAATTGTGAAGTGTTTACTTAAATTTAACTTGTATACAAATTGTTATGTAGATTTAAATTGTTATGCAAATGATTATGTAAATTGTTAATTTATTTATAGAAAAATGGGAGCGTATATGCTAGATTAAAATGAAAATTTAGTAAATTTCAAATTACTGTTCCATTTTATTTTCTGGTAGTTTAATTGAAATATCGGTCACTACAAGCTAGTACTCAGATGGGTGCCTATCCCACTTATTACATCCCACACATGTATCTTTCATCTTCCATGTCAGTTCCTTCGAACGCTTTTCCCATGACAGGTCCTCAAGTACCCCCAGGTCTCTCGTATGGGGAGAATCAATTTTATGGTTCGGACCACCCTCTTTATGGGACCCCTTCACAAGGGGGCAACATATATCCTCACTTGAATAATCCTTATCCTACCTCATTCTCTTCACATACCTTAGTGATGATGCCCGTCCAAACCTCTTCGGACCATTTTTGCATGAACCAACACCTTTATGGGCTGGGGAAAGAGGTACACCAAGATCCTACCTGGCTTGCAATTTTTCAAAATCAGTCTTTCCCCGGACCGTGGAATCAAATGCCACCATCTATTGCCAACCCACTCACTATTAGTCATACTGGTGCTCCATCACCAACCTATGCTAGTCATGTTGGAGATGGGTCGACTTCTTATACAAACTATGTTGATAGCTTGCCCCCAACCTCTACCAATTACGTTGGGGGCACCGTTCTTTTTTCCCCAAATCATAACCATGTCATGTCTCCCACCTCTATTCATCATACATGAGAGAACTCTCTTTCCCCTGCTAGTTACATCGAGAAGCCTAGACATCTTAGACGTAAACCAAAATTCCTTTGTAGGACTTGCGAAGGAAGTCACCTTACTCGTTTGTTCCTGGTTACTGCCAGGATACTAGAAGCATGGGGCTCACCCAAAATCCCTTCAGATTCTGAGACACCCACGGTTTCTCCTCACACAACTTCTCCTTCGATGGTCTTGGTGGTTCCACCACCGCGACCTCCCCCCCCGACCTTACCCCCGTTGTTGAGGGTGAAGCGTCTCTTGCCCCCGTTACTATGCATCCTCTTCAACCTATAATTGAAGAAGTGGACACACTAGTGCAATATCTGGTCAACCCTACTCTCCCTGAAGAGAGGGATGCACCTTCCAGTCATGTCATCAATATTCCAAATCTTCCCCCTTCTGAATGAGAGAGATTTATTCTTCCCTCGAATAATCTCACTCCAAGTCTCGATGAAGCCCCCTTCAATTAGGACGACCTGATGGGGCATCCCATACCCCCAACTACGTATTTTCCACTAAGAGACATTATCCAAACCATCATAGAGATTATAACCTCCATTATCACTTTCTCCTCCTCGACTTGGAGAGCCTTGGGTTTTCCCAAGATTTTGTTAGTTGTCCATGAGATAACTTTCCGTAGAAGACTGAGACGGGAGCCTTAGCCTCCCCCTTTACATGTTGATTAAGGCAAGAAAAATGAGTCTCAGTTAATCTATTTTCCGACTCATCTAAAAACTGAAAATATCGTCGAGTGATTTGTCCCTTTCATGCTCATTAAAGTTGGATTTTAAAGGTCATGAGTCTTAGTTAAGCTCTTTTCTGACTCGCTACCAAAAATTGAAAAGATTTCCAAGTGAACTTGTCTTTTTCACACTCATAAATTGGATTTGAAAAGACATCTATTTGGCACAAGTTTACCCCTTTTTCACACCAAGTAGAATAAAAGATATAAAAAAGGACATTTTTTGGCGTTAAGTTGTGATTGCATCTCATGCCCTCACTTTTAGTATTGAGACTTTGGCTGGTTCTCACTTTGCATTACAAACCGTTGCCTAAGCAATTTGCATCCTCAACCAAGAAGAGCCTTGTTTATATCCTTTTCAATTTGACACCCTATACCCTGGAGGGAACATCACCCCGAGTGTCCATCTCCTGCATGCATTTCCTTTCATTAAGCATAGGTATGTTCCACTACTGGAACTACTTTTGGTTACTTCTGACACTCGTTCCCTTCTCTGTATCATAACATTCATTTGTTATGAAAAAACAAAAAAAATACGGGCAGGAAGGGAGTACTATATTGTAATTGGCAACAATCGTGTTGCCTTTGAACATAACACAAAGTTATTGAGTCCTTGTGTCATCATAATTTTGGGTTTAGCATGGCCCTAGGAAGATGATCTCACTATAGAGTTTTCTCTACCGAATGGTTACTCTTCCAGTCCCTATAGAGAACGTTATTGATGCCTCCTGCATCTAATTGTCACATCATTGAGTCTATGATGCCGGATTCCACCATATGTCTCATGCTCTTGTTCAAAGGAAGTCTATCAACCTGTGTCAACCATTCCTTAGAAATCTTGACTTTGCATGTCGATCATACCCTTATTATGTCTCAGAATCACATGATACGTTGGTCTTATCATGCACCCTGGCCCTACTTTCATCATTGGTAGGTCACCTTGAACCCAGCAATCGACATTTCATCATTGGTCATTGACTGGGTGTTTTCCCTTGTGTTTGATGACAAGACATCTATTCACACTTTGGGATTTGTGCAGTGTCTTGGATGCCATTATCCTTATTGGTGGTTTCCTCGCCTTTGTCAGCAGTTTTTCATCATTGGATTCTATTCAGAGGGTCCTTTTCATGTACCGCTTTCATTTGGCACATGCGAAAGACACACAAGGTCATTGGTTCGTGAACATGTTCTTCGTCTGATCTCCACCAAATCATGAAGCTCCTGCTTTGTTCCTCATGCTGACTGATGAGAGATGCCTCAATGCTCTCCTTTCAGCGGGTCTCTTTCCATCGACTTCAACTCATTTATTCTAGATATGGGACCTAGATTTTTATGAGTACCTTGAGGCTTGCATTCATTAGTGGTAGGCTCTCTCACCATTGACATATGGGAATACATCAATGTCTCCTGATCAATGGATTTCTCAAATGTTTGACATCGACTCCTTTTTCACTTGTAGGAATGTACTCGGTGCCTTCATACCTACTTTCATTATTGGTAGGTTGTCTCGCGTTTGTTAACGGTATACTTCAATGACTGGTAATCAAACGATGTCTCATCATGTTCGACCTCAACTCCTTTATTTACATGATGTAGAATTTCACCTTTGGCGGATAGTGTAGAAGACTTGAAGACACCATTATGTGGCCACAGCTTTCCTGAGTTGTTGCTTCCCTTTCATTAGACCAGTACCTATTTGACTTCAGTGATCATGGGAGATCAGATTATACTCCATGGTATATAGATATCTTTAGATTGATTTTGAGACTGGTTTCACCGGGCCTTGTTCATGACTATGATATCTTTTAGCATGTAACCGCATTTGTATTTTCCTATTCATGGCCATGACCACTTGTTTGGTATATTTTCCACATGGATCTGCATTGTATTCTTGGTAGCCATGTATGCAAAGTCAGTACATAATGTAATGAGCAATTGAGTTCGTCTAGCTGATTCTCTACCACTCCACTTATGGGTTATTTATAATGTATTTCAGCCATCCCAGATACTCCTCTGATATCTTTCACATAACAGATTAGGGGGCATCTGTTATAGAAAGATTTGCCTCACCATTACTATCTTTCACAGAGGGCCTTTTTCCATTTCCCTATGAAGACTTATCATCCCTTTTTGATGAATCCAGAGATAAAAATATACATTTTTCCACATATACGCTCTCTATCAGTTATATAAGATGTGTATATGCTTGTTGCTCCACTACAACTCACATATATTGGGATGTGTGCCATAAAATACAAAATAAGGTCAGGTTTCCATGTTAGGATAGAATATCTCTGATCCTTGGCCTTCTATATACTGGAAACGTTCTAACTTGACCCTTCGGTTGCATTCTGAAGGCTATAAGAGAACAATTTTGAACTATGGAAAAGAGGAGAAAGAATTCAACTTTGAGAGAAAACTTACTCTAGAGAAATTACTTCATATTGATTATGCATCCCTTTGTCCCTCAAGTCTGAACACAGTGTTCAACGCCCAAGCTCTTTCCCTATTGATGAGAGGACCTCATTGCCTCTTTCCTATGAGCTTGCCTTTGGTGGAGGATTGAAGTGGTGGAGACCCAGTTGGAAGGAACTTGGTTTCTTGGTTTCGAACCATGCCAACGCGAAAGTCTGTAATGTTGTCACTTCTGCTAATCAATTATTAATAGAAATACTCCTTTCCCGTCCTATTGGTATCTTACAAATATATGATTATTATCCATGGGCATGTTGGTAATGTTTATTAATGGATTATGCTATCTAATGTGCTAACTCCTTTTGTATCATCACTATGTACTTGCTCTGCTTGTTTTTTGAGAACTTCTTGTAGGTATAAAGCTTTGGGTCAAAGTGCTCAATGGTGGAACATCATCAAACGTTGGATCGAGGTAGGCCTCTTTCTTATGTTGCACATTATTTTATATAGCATATGTTGGAATTGAGTTGATTTCTGTAGTCATACCTTTCTGTTGTGGTTTATCCTTGGCCATAGAGAGTTTTTCCCTTGTAATATCATCACAAATTTTTTATATAGTAATATCTTGATGGAAGTATACAACGATCTGATATAACTACCTCTTGGTCCCTTCAAAAACTCTTTTTCTATTGCGTTGTGAGACTTTGTGGTAACTACTGCAAATTCTGTGATAAACCATACAACATTACTGTCTAGCCAGAAATCTACTGTGCAAGTGAATTTTTTGTTAACTTGTTGTAATTGCACAATCTCCACAGGATTCCACTCAATCTTTTTAATTTGATTCATAGGGTGTTTTTATTTCAACCTCAATAGCCACTCCTACAACACATGTGGGAAATCACATAAAAACACCTCATGCAATTCGTTAAACACGTACTTTTCTAAATATTTGCATGGTGTTAATTTAGGGTTTATGTTATCCTTGTGTGCAAAATCAAGCTCCTTTGTTTTCAGCCAAATTTCAATCTCTTCCTTCATTGGATTCTATGGTCTAAGCATTATTTTTTATACCTTCATTATCTTCACGATTCTTTCACGGATCCCACTCACTCAATCCCATGCAGTTCTAGTAAAAAACGAAACCATTTGTTGGATACTACTCTCTTCTCCTACTCTTGGGATGACCCAGGTTTATATCTCAACAATATTCCAACAAATCCCTCTAAAAATATCATCCCTCCTGGTAACCCAGAAGGAAACACAACACACAAAGTGTACTACGCAGTCTCACTTGAGATAGTTCTATGGGTGGGTGCAATGCTCATATTCTTGTAGTATAGGAAAGAGTGGGGATTTGGTATTGAAATTCATCTTCTTAATCCTTGATTTGGTGTTTCCTCTTACTATTCATAAGATCCATTCATCTATTAAGTTTATGCATGCATTCTAACCAATCTAACATATAACACATCTCACAAAATTATTCATTCATCGACTTACTACTTATAGAAAGTAATTATGCAATCAACACACCACATAGCACATGTGTTACTGTGATTCACCCCCTCCTAGGCTACGTCCACAAAGAACAGGCTTCTCAGGCTCATTTATTATGGTTCTGCGATAGATGGCATTGTGCGCACTACAAATCCGTTCATATAATCACAAAATAGACTCCACAACCTTTGTGAGGTTGACTAGGTCACACCGGGCTCCTGATCCTATGAAATAAAACTCAAGGTCTAGTTACTTTTCTTCCCTATAGCTAAACAACTTAAAAAAATGGTATTCTCCCTTACAATAGTTTCCTTGATTGCACAGACGAAAACTTAGTAACCAAACATACATGACAAAATATAAAAAACCACACCGACCTAGAACTCCTAAGTACTTATTTATACTAGTTTTATAGTTCATCGGCCATTACAATATCCTACAAAAACCCTAACCCTAATATGCTTAGGTTTTCCTACATGCAGGCCTTTCATGCTTTCCTCACACATGCTAATTTTCCTTCTCAATGTCTTTTTCCAATTTTGGGTTTTTTCCTCCAAAAAAAGTATTTCTTTAAAATAGGCCTGCTCCCAACACTCAACATTCTCCCTAGCTTAAACAATCCCTTCAATGCTATCACAACTATTAAGTACTGTCATAAAATCCAAACCACTTGGCATCCACTTAGTTGTACCTTTGGAGTTCTGATGTTATTTCCATACGAGGCCACCTGGATAATAATAATGGAGGTACAATTCCCAAAATTATAGAATTGATCCTTGAAGATGTTTCCCTTATCTCCAATTATACACTCTATCTTACTCTATCATAATGATAGCATTGGACATCTCAATATTTTAGAATAGATCTTCCCACAATGTACTACTTCATCTATACATTGACATCCTTTATAGTGAATGGACCTTCACTACTTCAGCTAGTACATACTTCACTTTGGTTACCTGATTCCACTGAGCATTCTTATTACCATGAGTATATTTCTTAACATAGTACTCTGCCTTCAAGTACCTCTAATCATCTTAAACACCAGGTCCAATTCTTGCATAAGTTGTAAAATTCACCCTTCCATATTTCCCTCCTTTAAGTTTCTATTTGGACATGATGTACATGCATTATCATGTGTTATAGATGGTTTTCCCACCTAGAATCTACATATGATATGCATAATTTTCCTTTGGAATTGTTTTTCTAAGAAAGTATTCCATTAAGGGTTTTGCATGTTGCTCATCAACTCATTTTCCTGAGCAACAATTTCTTAAGGGACCCAAATATTGGTTTTATATTATTCATTCATACTTAATTGATCTTAATATCAATATTCTTTGAAGAGATATTGCGATCATCCATATGACCAACTTCTAAAGCATAATAATAGTTATGTTTCCTTCTTTAGGTAAATATCTAGTAAGAAATCATTCTCGTCCAACTGCTATAAAAGTATTCCCAAACTAGAAACACAAACTAGAAATTTTCAATATTACCTAGGGCAATAAAATATCCAAGTTCAACTTACTTTCATGCTTCATACCATCCTTGGTCAGCAGACCCTTTTACCAAGGGAATCATTTCTTAACCTTTCTTAAGATTTCCCTTTCACTACTACATAAGAATACCCAACCATACTTGTATGGCTACCATCCACCTTTGGATGTCAAACTGACCCATTGCTCAACTAGAAAAAACTCTATTACTTTCCTTTCTATACATAAATTAATCCTCCTTAGTTATACTATCTCATCCTATTAGAGCTACACAAAATGGAATTATCATCACTTCCATCATGCTTTTACTCTCATGTTGTCACCAATTCAAAATTGACCAAAATGATCCATCAACAAATCATTCCTTCCAACCAACCATATATTATAATAAATCTATTTGCATGTTTATATATGATTATTCATTACCATATATGTATTACAACACCACTTGTGCACCAAGAACTTTTATCTATCAGTCCTATTTATGAGAGGATTTATGCACATAGGTCTTATCCTCTTTTTAACAACAATCATATTTTTTAGAGATCCAATAACCCATCATTACAACAACTAGTTCATTCATTCTTTGAATGTAAGCAATCCTTAACATGATTCTTCCATTTCACATTCAAATTCAACCATTAATGCTTATCAACATATTCCCACTTATGTAGGAGTGTTTACTTGATCTATATTTTATGAGAAGAAAGAAATGAATACAGATTATTATCAAAATATGCTTCACACAGAATAACAGATATATAGTAAAATTGGTTTCTATTCAATAAGGAAATAAGTTGAAACTCTAAAATGCAGCGAAAAACAAGCTTGCTAGAATGGTGGTGGCTTATCTCCAAGAAGAGATGTGACGACTGTGCCCATTCACTAGAAGATGATTACAATGAGCATTTGAAGGTTTTTTTACAATAAACAAGAATTTCAAAAACCCTAGACATCCAAAAACCTAACCCTAGGATTTGAAGCACCAAAAGTCATGTGGGCCCTATTTGGGTAAGTTAGTACATCAACTTCCCAGGGTTATAACGTTTGCATAGGATCTTTCTTTTAGGCGCACAATTTCCCGTTGGAAATATCTATCCTAGGACTACACATGTTTCCTGTGGTTATCCCTACACATTTTGACTATGGTGATCCCTAAACACGTTGTTTAGGGCCTTAAAACGACCCCATAAGTCAGGGACCCAAAAACTAGGAAGAAACTATTCAATTGGAAAACTACCAAAATGAGCCAATTGGAATAGGTGGGAGGCCACTGACATCCATATAGATCAATCCTCACCCCTTAGGAAGAAATTTCCTCCATTGTGTTGAGTGCCCCCATTAGATGAGGAAATTTCTTATGAATTTGGCCCAAGTTGAGCCACTTGCATTGGTGCAAGAGTTGCCCTGCTTTGACAACTCTATAAAGTTGGATCCTTTGATGGTGAGTGCCCTTGACCTATTTTTCCACGATATGATCACTTGATTCCTATTGTATGCAGTCATGGTTGATGTCTTTTGGTTTCAATTGTTCTTCTATCTCTGATGTGTCCAATAATGGAGGGAAATAAGGTCAAAGGAGATCCACGTTGAACACTTGGTGCAGGCCAAGGAAAGGAGGAATGTTGAGATCAAAATAATTATCACCCACAACCTTGGTGATGGTGTACAACCCATAACGGAGTGGGAGAAGCTTTTGATGGGGTTCGGTAAGGTGTTCTTTCTGCAAATGCAACCAAACTTTGTTGCCCACCTAAAACTTTTGTGGTACACGGTGTTGATCATGGCGTTGCTTGTACTTGTCATTGGACTTATGTAGGATATCCTGAACCTATTGATGGATGTGTTGGATCCGCTGAATGAACTGGGTGGCTTTGTCAACTTTAGTTGGAGCAAGAGATGAATCAGTCGAGGTGACTGCAAGGTGTAGTGCAACATCTATTGGACCCAATGGTTGGAATCCCAACCCCACCTGAAAGGGGTTGTGGCTAATTGACCTATGCAATGCTCAGTTGTAGCTATGCTAGACATAAGGAAGACTCTCATCCCATGTGGGAGGGTGCCTGGAATTGTACATGCATAGGATATGCACGATCATTCGGTTTACGACCTCAGTTTGGCCATCTATATGTGGGTGGAATGTTGTGTATTTGTTGAGCTTGGTGTCTAGTAGTGACGAGAGGCTTGACTAGAATGTGATGAGAAATCGACTGTCCCGATTTGAGACAATGGTTTGTGGGATTCCAAAATGTACCCAGACTCGTTCAAAGAAGATCTTGACAGTGGCCTCTATTGTGATGCTTTTATTGCATGTGATCATAATCGCCATCTTAGAAAAGTGATCAACAACCACAAAAACACAGTCATTTCCCCACTTGGTGGATAGGAGGCCCGACATGTAGTCCATGGAGATGGATTCCAATGGCCTGTCGAGAGTAGGAATAGGGGTATACAAGCCTTGTTTCTTAGTGGTCGGTTTGGCAATAGAGAAGGCAGTGCAGGACTAGATATACTTGCTAACCTCCTGTTGAAGTTTTTGCCAGTAGAAATATTTCTGCAACATTGCCACTATATTTTTGACACTAAAGTGTCCGGCCACCATACTGTAGTGGAATTCCCATATCATCTTCTCTCTCTCACTTGATGGAATGCATATATGGCCTAGACGACATAGCATCCCATCTTGAAGATGGAAATTAGCAACAATTGCGTTTGCACCCAACATTTGGTAGGTGGTGTTGAAGTCTGGGTCTGTCTCATAGAGTTGAGGCCATCCAGAGGTCTCATGTATGTAAGAGTCTAGTACCTTGGTGAGTACCACGACTGGTGGTCTACTAAGGCAATCAACGACGCGGTTGGTGCTTCCTGTTTTATACTTGACGTTGAGGTGGAATTGTTGCAAGTATCTGGAACACTTCTAATGGCAGTCATTTTACAATTTGCCTTGTGTCTACATGAACTACAGTGGCTTATTATTAGTGTGGATGATTGTCTCCTTCCCAATAATGTACTGTCTCCATTGGCGACATCATTGCACAATGGAGTAAATTTCTTTGTCTTAATCAGGTCACTTATGGACAACATCTGATAGTCTCTCACTATGATAGGCCATGTGGTGTCGTGTTGAGTGAGAACGATGCCCATAGCATAGTGTGAAGCATCTATCTCAATTTCAAATGGCTTCTGCAGGTCTGGTAGTGAAAGTATTGGGGCTGAGCACAAGCGCTGCTTCAAATAATCGAACGTTTGTTTTTGGGACCGGCCCCACACAAATTTCTCCTTACCACCACCCCCAGTTACTTGGTTGAGGGCACATGCAATATGGAAGAATCCCAGCACAAACCTACGATAGAAATTTGCAAGGCCCAAGAAGCTTTGAAGCATAGTGACTATGGTTGGGGTTGTCCAGTGATGGATGACTTGGATCTTGGATGGATCCACATGTACACCATGTTGATCAATGATGTATCCCAGGTAATGGACCCTGTCCATGCCAAATGACCATTTTTCCAAGTTGGCGCATAGCTTGTGCTTTTGCATGGTGTGTAGAACCTGTTGAATATGTTGCAAGTGTTCTTCCCAAGTCTTGTTGTAAATGAAAATTTCATCTAGATAAACCACTACAAAAGTATTGGTGAATGGTCATAGGATATATCCATCATCCTCATGAAAGTGGTTGGAGAATTTGTTAAGGAAAAGGGCATGACTAACCATTCGAAAATACCTTCCTTTGACTTGAAGGCAGTCTTCCATACATATTTATGTTCTATCGATACCTGGTGGTATCCAAAATTAAGATCAGTATTGCAGAAGTGTTTTGACCTTGTGAGTTGATCAAGGAGGTTGTCGATTTGGGGAATTGGGTACCGGTTTCTAACTCTGATTTTATTCAGGGCTTGATAATCAATGCAGAGTCACGATGTTCTATATTTATTCTGTATTAGCACGATTGGTCTCCCACAAGGTGATGAGTTGGGATGGATGTTCCCCTTGTGGAGAATTTCTTGGATCTATTGCTTGATCTCCTCATTCTCTAACAGAGAGCGGCGGTAGAATGGCCCATTGGGAAGCAATGCACCAAGGTTCAAATTAATGGGGTGCTTGATCTGACAGTACAAAGGTGCCCCAATAGGTGAGCAGAATATATGCGAGTATGCTTCCATGACCTTATCCACTTGCTTCTGTTGTGTGGAGAGGTCGGTCGCGGAGACCCTAGATGTGGCTGGGATCTTTCTCTCATTCTGCGAGTGAATCATGAACAAGAAAAACTTCCCCATATGAGAGATGACCTTCCTGCATTTCTTGGAAGAGATCAAGAAAATAACAGTAGGTGAGACTACCTCCAGTATCCTGTACAATTTCTTTTTCAAAGTAATAATAACACTGTGAGGCCTAAACTCGTAAACAACACGGAGTTTCCATAAATATGGTTGTCCCAAAAAAACATTACAAACTTCAAGAGGGGAAACATCACACAATACCTCATCTTTGAAGGGCTTGGTGTCGTATGACAGGTGGCATTGTTGGCTGACATGGATGTCACTTCCTTGGCAGAGCCATATGATGGTTTAGGGTTGCGGGTGTGGCATTGTCGATAGGGAGAGTCGCTTTACAACCTCTATTGAGATGAGGTTCTTTTGGCTATCGCTATCAATGATGAAGTGCAGTGGGGTACCCTTCACCCACATCTGTGAATAAAAAAGGCCCTCGCCTTCCTCTAGCTTGTCTATTTCACTGGCTGGAGCTTGGTGGTAGCAATGATAGCACTAGGTTCTACATTAATGATCTGTATCCCCCTTTCTAGTCCTAAATCAGAGTTAGAACCCACATCTGATTCAAAGGCATTCACCTCAACCACCAGTGACTACTTTGAGCGGAAATCAATAGTCTTATGCTAAGGGATCTTATGGAAGTTGCACCACTTCTTGGTGTCTTTCTTTGTCCTTCTGGTGTCCTTATTTTCTTGTGTCTTGGAATAGTTGTTCTCAGGAGGTTCATATTTGCTTTGTCCTTTGTTCTTTGGGTTGAGGCTGCCCTTTCGTATCTTTTGTGGTGAGGGGTTCCCAGGCCTAAATTTCTCTGTCTTTTGTTTGAGCTTCTACTTGATTTTGACGACATATCGATAGGTCATGCCCAAGGATGAGATGTCCAGAAACTCCATTTCAACCTGGATGTATCTATGCATACCACTGCAATACTTGAGCACCATATTTCACTTAGAATATTTGATACCCATCTTGGTGCGCAAGGTATCAAAGATATTTGTGAACTCAGACACTACTTGGTCTCTTTCCTGCCACAGTGTGGTCCATTTTGTATACAAGTCATCATAACTTCCAATAGGGTAGTATTGTTCCTTAATAGAATCCCTAAAGGACTCATAGGTGACTATGACTATAAATAATGAGGGTTCCTCTGATTCCTTCTACTCACAGAAAGTTTCCCACCAATCTTTGACACGGGGAACGACTTTGAGGAGCACAAAAGTAATATTTTCTCTATTCGAGAAGTTATGGAAAGAGAAATACCCTTCTAGAAGATTCAACCATTTTTCTACAATATCTGTGTCTATCTGACCTACAAATATAGGAATATAGAAGTTGATTTGTACCTTGAAGGTGGCGACACCTCCATTTCAGGAAGATGTGTCACCTGTTGGTAGTCGTCGAAGGATTTGCGCAAAACTATCCATCATCTCATTCCTCTGTTGCATGAGGGCTTCCTCGAGAATTTTTTTTAAGGGATATCCTATCCCATCATCTCTAATTTATCCCACCATGAGAGGTCGCTTGGGTGTGCGAGATATTTTTTCCTCGAGAGAAACAAGCTCGAGACCCAATTATTTGTACCCTAACCTCGTTGGGTACATGCATTAAGAATGACAAGTTGTAGACTACTCTGATACCACTGATTCAGATTTTATGAGAATAACCAAATGAATACGGATTATTATCATAATATTCTTAACACAGAATAACAGATATACAGTAAAACAGGTTTCTATTTAATAAGGAAATAAGTTGAAACTGTAAAATGTAGAAGAAAACAAGCTTGCTAGAATGGTGGCAGCTTATCTCTGAGAAGAGATGTGATGACTATGCTCATTCACCAACAGATGATTACAATGAGGCTCTCAAGGCCTTTTTAAAATAAACAAGAATGTCAAAAACCCTAGACATCCAAAAACCTAACCCTGGGAGATGAAGTGCCAAAATTCATGTAGGCCCTGTTTGGGTAAGTTAGTACATCAACTTCTCAAGGTCGTAATTTTTTCATACGATCTCGGTTTTAGGTGTACTATAGCCCATTGGAAAGTTCTATCCGAGGACTGCACATTTTTCCTATGGTGAGCCCTACACATGTTGACTGTGGTGATCCCTAAAAACGTTGTTTAGGGCCTCAAAACGACCCCAAAAGTTAGGGACCCAAAAGCTAGGAAAAAACTACCAAACTAGAAAATTGCTAAAATGATATAGTTGGAATAGGTGTAAGGCCACCTACATCCATATGGATCATTAATATTCCACCAAGTGACAACAAAATTCCTCTGTTTCTATAAAATCCAAAACAAGGTGGTTTTTTTCTCTGTTAATTGGCCCATGCAGGCTCAGTGTTGAAACAGACGCTCTGATACCACTTTGTAACATACCCAACCCCTTAAGTACCTTCTAAGGGATAGGGTGTCAGAATTTTTCAATTTTTCCATCTATTCATCTCCTCAATTAGACTTCATAAATTGGTTTTGTTCATCCATATCTTTCTAATGACTATCACCATGCTCAAAACTGACCTCTGGATCAGACGTTATGGCACATTAAAGATTTTAGTCCTTTTCCCATTACAATGCCACATGGTACCCACATGGCTTCATATCACCCATATCCATTCGACATGGCACTACTATTTCAGGACATGTCATCCTCTTGAGCAAACATGGAAGTTGGCGTGGACATTGTCGTGGCACCTGCCACCTAACGCATTAGAACCTTGGATTATCGGTTCTCAGAACCGCGACCATTATTGTTTTACATATTCCTCAAAAGGACCGGTCCAACATGAGCTGGTGCCTAGGGAGTAGGGTCATGTCATGTGACACCACATGTTCATGATACATTCATTAGCTGATGTCGTTCAACGTCATGTCTGGGCACTATACCATCGACCCACTGGGAGGTCCCAATAAACCTTATTCCTCAACATCTAATCAGGTATGCATTGGCACCCTGGAAACATGGTCCTATCATGCACCTCCAATCATCATCCAATGAAAACGTGACATGTAGCCACCAATATTAGACCATTGAACCCTTTAGCTTCTTCGGGCATCAAATCTCTTTTGCAGCTAAGGGTCTGATTGACCCATCTTAACTGAGATCAATGGTGGGGATCCCTCCACCCTTAGATCCAATGGTCGATATATTATGGGCTATTCCAAGGATAATATCATGTGGTTAGGTCCACACTCGACCCCTCAATGAATCCCTTACTGACACATTGAATGGCACATGGCATGACACATTAGTGACATGTGGTACTCATTTTTCTTATGGATTCCTGTCTAATTCATCCAAATACACATGACATGTGGATCCACCATTGAGCAACATGTGGAAATCCCGCATTGTGACATGTGGACCAATATTCGTGTGACATATCACCATCAAGAACCGGGTATTGGGACTGTTCCAAATGAGGTTTAAGATTGAGAACTTCCGATGCCAGGGATTATGAAGTAATTAATTAAAACTAAACTCATTATTACAAGATCTCTAAATTAATATTGTCTCAAGATTACGACCACTGATATGTACTATGATATATTTAGTCTAGATTTGATCTACGATCCAATAGATGGTTGATAATAAACCACCCAGGTGGACGTTTCCCTACCAATATCTACGGTGGAGACCAATACACCTATATATCTGACGAATCATAACTATCATAACCTTCATGGAGCTGCAGGATAATGAGGGTCCACCCCATACTCATTAACCTTCCAGGTAATGACAAGTGTTTCCCTCCAGATACACTGGCTACCACCCTAGAACATGACCCAATACTCACTTGACATGCGGACTAGTCTCTGAGAAACATGTTGTCCTAGATGTTGGGATATTGAGACTTCCCAATGTAGTGTGAACCTCAAGAGATCCCGGTCTTAGGATTATGATATGGTTAATTATCTTAATCCCCATTCTTAAACAATGCTTAATTAATATAATTACAAAATTATCCACCTCAGAGCAGTTGCAAAGATCTACAGCCCAAATTACTCGAACCGTAGTTTCAACTCCCTCTTGATTTTATGCCATAGATCAACAGTTTTGGTATATATCTCTCTTAATCCAACAACTGCATTTAGAGACATGTTTAGGAGTTTGATCTCTTATTCATGGATATGTATATGAGTGGAACTAAGGGCTCTTTACCCTACCACTGGACACTAGACCACTCGTTCACTGTAATAGCTCAAGATTGGGATTAACCTCTGGGCCCGGGGTCTGATTGACCCCGCTTGACTACAATCAATGGTTACGATTAGTCCAAAGTATTCTCTGATGGATCCAATGTTGGATATGGCTCTTCATAGTCCCACTCATCGGATTTTTCTAGCATCCGTTTTCCAAAATTCTGTTATGCCTACGTGCTCAGACCATCGGTTAGGATCCTATGATGTTGACACTGATCAACGAACACTGTTGTTATAGAAATATTTGCCTCACCCTATGCAATCTTAGACATAAGGAATTTTTCCATTTCCCTATGCAGAATTATCATCCCTATTGGATAAATCCAAAGCTAAAAATACAAAATTTTCCACATGTACGCACATTGCCTACTATACAACATGCGTATATGTAGGTTTATTCACTACAACCCGCGTACATTAGGATTTGTGCCAAAAAATGAAAATTAAATGTTTGTTTTCCATGTCACGACAGGAGATCTCTGATCCTTGGCCTTCCATATACTGGAAACATTCAGACTTGGCCCTTCAGTTCCATTTGAAGGCTATAAATGGGTCAATTCTGAGCTATGGAAAAGAGGAGAAAGAATTCAACTTTGAGAGAAAAGTTACTCTGGAGAAATTATTACTTCATATTGAGTCTGCATCCCTTTTTCCTTTAAGTTTGACAACAGTGTTCATCCCCCAAGCTCTTCCCTTATTAATTGAGACCCTCATTGTCTCTCTTCTATGAGCTTTCCTTTGGTGGAGGATTGAAGTGTTGGAGGCCCAGCTGGAAGGAACTTAGTTTCTAGGTTCTGAACCGTCCTAACATGGAAGTCTGTAATATTTTCACTATTGTTGATCATTTATTAATAGAAATACTCCTTTCCCGTCTAATTGATATCTTGAAAATATATGAGTTATTATCCATGGGCGTATTTGTTATGTATATTAATGGATTATTCTATCTAATGTGCTAACCTTTTATATTATCACCATATGCATGCTTTGCTTGTTGATTGAGAACTAGTCACAGGTGTATAGCTTTGGGTCGAAGTACTCAATGGTGGACATCATCGAACATCTGGACAAGGTAGGCCTCTTCCTTATCTCACTTGCATATTGGTTTATATAGCATGTTTTTGGGATAGAGTTGATTTTTGTAGTCATATCCTTCTATTGCGGTTTACCCTAGCCATAGAGAGTTTTTCCCTCGTAACAGAATTGGCGACCATACTAGGGATTGATCTTATTTCTAAGGGTTTGGAGTAATTTTTCTCCTTACATTGCTCTCATTCCTTTTTTTTTCTTGTCATATCACAGCTTTACAGTTTTTGTTCAATCTGGGTCTAAGTTTTCAGCCTTCTCCCTTGCCTAGCCTTGTGTTTTGAAACATATATGCAATTTTTGGCCTGACAATCACGTATATACACGGGTTGTCCCTCTGCAGGTTGCATACATATGCTTTTTTTTCCTAAACAGTTGCGTACATCATCTTTCCTTGCTTGTTTGTTGGGTCTGGTTGTTGTTGGGTGGGATTTGATGTTTTTTTAGTCTTCTTAGGTCTCTGTAGTGCCTGTTAAGTGTCTATGGGATGAAAGGAAACCTGTCTGGAGTTGATTTTTTTGTCAGTCTTTCTCATCACCTTTTAATTTTGATTGTCCTTGTACATTGGGCTGGGTATTCTACTTCTTGGTATTTTGCTCGAGTTATCTCTTTCTATACACAACAGAATTTATATATCAAGTTGCTTATCAGTCCATGCATTTTCATTTTCTATTATATTGAAAATACAAAAAAATAGGCATTTTCATTGCTTGGCATTTTTGTATTTTGAGTCCTTGTCATTAGCTTAGTGTATTTAGTGAAATATTGCATTTTTTACTTCAAAATTGCAGAGTTGAAATTGAAAATTGCATTTGTTTTCAGAAGCATATCATTCATTGAAAGTTAAAGTTAGGACTTTTCATTATTTTCATATTTACTTTTCTTCAAGAGTCATAACATCATGGGTTTCACTACCATACATTTTTGAGTAATCACGGCCACTAAAATTAACGCTATAATTTAAAATTGATTAGTCATGATTTTATTTTCTAGAGTGCACAAACTAGCTTAGGATTTAGTGCCTTGGAATACAATTTTGTGAGTAAACTTCTCCAAGGCAATTAAGTCAACATATGTGTCTGCGAAAAGAAGTGGAGAAATCCAGTGTATAATTGGTAGTATTAGGAGGCTCCTCTCACACCAGAGTTAATCACGAGGTGGCGTGATGTTGGTTGAAGGGATATCCCCCCGATACCATCTTAGCATCAAAGATATTTCTGGGGATCTATTCGTATCTAGGGATCTTGCTAGTGCCTTTACCTCCATGAGGGGTGATACTTTCAAGGTTTTGAGCTTTCCTACCCTGCCCATATGGTGGACTTGACTTACAACTACTCGCATGTGCATCGGTTATACATTGGTTTCTTAGTTGCTTGACTTAGGTGCCACATAGGTTACTTGTAGGGGTTATTTTGCAGGTACCTTGGGTCAGATAAGGGTCGGACAACACACAACCTTTATGGAGGATTACCTCTCCGGGGGGATCTGACTGACTAGTTGATAAGGTCACGAGGTCACTTATAACTGATTTTGATACCTCTGATCTTTAGCAGGGAGTCTCAGGCCCCTCTTGGGTGAGACATACCTTCTTTAGGGAGGGAGGCCACTCAACCACTTTACCCCGTTTGCATGAATATTGGTCGTTTGACTTTTGGTGTGCTCTTTTACTACTAGTTTTCTTTAGGACATATTTTTTATCTTTAGAATTTTAAGTCATCGTGGAGTGATCTTTAGCAGGGAGTCTCAGGCCCCTCTTGGGTGAGACATACCTTCTTTAGGGAGGGAGGCCACTCAACCACTTTACCCCGTTTGCATGAATATTGGTCGTTTGACTTTTGGTGTGCTCTTTTACTACTAGTTTTCTTTAGGACATATTTTTTATCTTTAGAATTTTAAGTCATCGTGGAGTCAGACCAGCATCCCCGCTCGTCCTGTCGCTTGTTACAATTACCACCGAACTTTGAGTCTTTTCCTTCTAAAAGGCGTAGAGTTATTAGGTGTGGTACACACACCTCCATTGTTAAGACTTGTGATTTTACAAGGATGAGTACTGAATCTAATCTTTAGAACACTGGGAGCCCCCTCAACTCCCACACCCACTATAGTTAATGTCATCCCTTTGACTCATGCAACCACAATGGTTGTAGTTCCGGAGGCACCTATCATTACTATGGATCGTCCTTTAGTAAATTCTCAATTTCTTGCGTCAAACGCTTTTGGTTCTATTGGTCACTCACCAAGATATAATGTTCAATCCATCCCTATGGCTTCTAGTCCTTTTTCCTATGGTATGTCAAACTTTACATCGTTGTTTTTGAACACAATCCTAGTTGTTGGCCCTACTTCTAGCATTGGGCTTGGGGGCACTACACCTCCTTACACTCCATTTTCGTTTGGTGGTTCTCAAATCCATCAAACGACTCCTAATATAGGAGGTATTCCTTATTTTAACCCCGGGTCTAGTCCTATACTTCTTGGTGGAACAATCAACCTGGTGGACAAGATTCATCTCAAGTCTTGTCTTATACCCCTACCTCCTCGGTGTCAATTCCAACCAATACATTTGGCATGACGAATCCACCTCTATCTTTCAGATTCTCACTAGGAGGAGGTCAGTTTCATGCTTTGGGTAACCCCCAACCTAGATCCTATCCAGCTAGGGGCAATTTTTATAACACCCAAAAGAACATCCCTGCTGGAATGATGCCCAACCAACCTTTTATGAATCAGCCCGGAGGAGGGCCTTATAATCCTAGATGGGGATATGGTGCTTACCAGAACCCTGGATAGGTTGTAGTTCCTCAAGAACAGTCTTTCCCAGGAGATTGGGGCCAGATCCGCAATCCTGTCTCCCTTTTCTCGCCACTCTTAATCTACCAAACTTGTCTAAGTTAATGAACGACCCCATGACTCATGATCCTACATGGCCCCTCATCCCCACCAAGCTTCCTTCCAACATCCCGAAGTTTGAAGTTAAGAATGGAGAGGATCCTGGTGATCACGTCGCTGCCTTTCACCTCTGGTGCTCATCGAATTCCCTTAATGACGATTCTATTCGATTAAGATTATTTCAACGCACCCTCATCAGAGTTGTTGTAAAATGGTATATTGAGTTACCTAAGGGAGCATATGGGACCTTTAGTCAGTTGGTGTTGGTCTTCCTTAACCACTTCCAATTGCCCATCCGTTACGATGTTGGCCTAGAACTTTTGTCAACTTTACGCCAGGACACCGCCACTTATATCTCTGATCATATCCAGGAGTGGCAGAGACAGAATAGGTTGATTAAGACTCCTATACCCTTGTCCTTTCTTTTAGAATGGTTCCTTAAGTATTTTCACCCTCCTATCTCAAAGGATGTTGCAACAGTCGGGGTTACCACTGAGGAAGAAGAGATCTTTAAATCCCATTAGTTATATCTCATATGTTCTCAGTCTGGGATGTTATATCACATTCTTCCAGATGCACCATGGTCAACTTATGGCCCTAGAAAAAATCCCGGACCTCATTCTAATGGCATTGTAGGTACCGCCAATGTAAGATCCGCAAACTCGGTGACAAGCCATTTGAAAGAGTTGTCTCTCAACCAGTCTGCAGGAGGGCCAACTTCATCTGTGTCTTCCAATCCCACTCAGTCGATGGATGTACTTTCCATGCAATCATTGGCCAACCCAAATGGTAACTAGCAACCATGAGGGAATAAGAAGAAAGGACATCATAATTGTAAGGGTGGGAGAAATGGTAATAAACCCAAGGGAAATGATAATAATGAGAAGATGAATAATAATGCTAGAGAGGGAAAATGAGAAAGATGTAAGGTGAAGTTTCCCTATAATATTTTCATAGATGATCACCTTACCCATTTGTTCCCCAAACTTGCAGAAGCTGCGAAGATATTATCTCTACCACCCGTCATGCTGACGAATCAATTTCCACATAACCAACACATGGCCTCGATCTCCTTAAAAGTCATAAATGTGGTTGGTGGGAGTCAAAACCCATCATTGCAAGACGATGACCATTTGTGTATCAATATGGTCGATGCAAAAATCAATGTAGCCACTTGATCTCGAGATTATAGCTCTTCACAAGCTATCCCTGGTCTAGAATCTCCTCCTCCTCCTCCGGAGACAAACTTATAGATTGAAAAACTAGAGCCATTGCCTCGTATTCCGAAAGGAGTACTCAAGTGCTCTACCCACAATCCAAATGCTAGAGTTTCCTAGAACTACTCTATTGTTGAGGACCTGGGTCAAACCCCTTTTGCGATGTCAGATTTTGAGGTACTCCAGACATGTCCTTCATAGAGGAATGCCTTACTATATAATTTAGGAGCTCTAGAACCCAGTGGCTCAAAATTTATCAAGTTTGACGTCACATATGTGAAGCCTTTCTTGCCTGACCATGTGGCTTTCCAAATCCACGTGGAGTAATCAAAGTATACCATCAAACGTGTGGTTGTTGATGAAGGCATTGCTACATGTGTGATGTCCCTGATCTATTGGAAGGCTCTTGGTTCTCCGACTCTTTCCAAGTCATCGAACATGTTGACTTATTTTGAAGGTCATTCCTTCTTCCCTCACGATATTATTCCTTCCTTTCCAGTCCAGTTAGGTGGGAAGACAGTAGAGGTGGAGGTCGAGGTAGTTGATGCGCCTCTTGATTATAACTTGCTATTAGGATGCAATTCGACCTATGCTATGGTCTCCCTCGTATCATTTGTCTTTCGTACTGTTTTTTTTCCTCATGAAGGGAAGATTGTGGAGATATACCAATTATCCTTTGCGTATGCTAGTCCCAATGCATCTATTGGACCGTCGATCCCTTTGATCGATAATTCTCAGTCAACAACTAAGAATGTCGGCGTCAGAATGTATTCTTCCCTTATGGGTACTTTTGAATTCATGGAACTGATTCACCACGTTTACGCCATGTCCAGTAGGCCCATTTCGTTTGAGAGGTCCATCTCTTTCTACACTTCTTATTTTAACGATCCTTGAATCCTACCTTCCTTGACTGCGTCTTGTGAGGGTCAGACACATACTGCCATTATATCACCAACCTATGTTAGTCATGTTGGAGATAGGTCGACAACCTCTCTTAGTCATGTTAAAGACCAGCAACCAACCATTGCAAGTCATGCTAGGGGCACAAGTCTAGTCATCGCTAGTTACACTGCACATACATCACCAACCTCTTCTAGTCGTGTTGGGGATTCATCACCAACCTATGTCAGTCATGTTGGGGATTTGCTACTAGCCTCTGCAAGTCATGCTGGGAGCATGTCACCAGCCACTACAAGTCATGTTGGGAGCATGTCACCAACCACTGCAAGTCATGTTGGGGGAATTCATACGATTGAGAAGCCTAGACGTGTAAGACGTAAGCCCAAGCGCCTTTGTAGGATTTGCAAAGGAGATCACCTTACTAGTTTTTTCCCTGCTATTGTTGTGGTACAAGAAGCATGGTCTTTTCTTGGGGGCCCTTCGGGTTCTAAGTCATCTTTAGCTTCCCAACCTGCTTTGGTTGATACAAAGGTCATGCCAATGAAATATTTGAATGACACCCCTCTTCCTGTAGGGGTTGATGCATCCCTTGACCTTGTTGTCTCGCATCATGTTCAACCAATGGTCATGTCGATGCAATCTTTGATCACCACCACTCCTATTTTTTGGGTTGATGCATCTCTTGACCTTGTGGTCTCATATCCTATTCAACCAATGGTTGAAGAAGTGGTTGTGTCGATGAAATCTTCAGTTGATCCCACTCTTCTCTTGGAGAGTGACAAGTCTAAGGAAGTGACATTTCTGATGCAATCTTCGGTCAATCCCACTCTTCTTTTGGAGGGTGGTACATCCTTCAACCATGTCCTTAGCATTTCTATCTCTCTACCTTCTACACTAGGGAGCATTCCACTCTCTTCAAGTACACTCCCTCCAAGTCCTACGGTGGCTTCCTTTGGTTGGAATGATATTGTAGAGTCTCGACTTCCTTCTTCTACACCCTTCCAAATAAGGGGCATTCTCCGATATATTGTAGATAAGGTAAACTCTGCAAGTATTTTATCCTCCTCAACTTGGAAAGCTTTTGGTTTTCCCAAGCTTGTGTCATCTCTTCATAAGTTCTTGACCTTTCACAGAAGTCCTGCATGGGAGCCTTGGTCTCCCTCATTAAAATCTACTTAGAACAACATCTACAAGTCTGATTTAAGCTCTTTTTCTACTCGTCTAAAAAGTGAAAGTATTGTCGAGTGAATTTTTCCCTTTCACACTCGTTAAATTGGACTTGAAAGGTCATGAGCCTTAGTTAATCTCTTTTCTGACTCATTTTCAAAAAGTGAAAAGATTGCCGAGTGAACTTGTTTCTTTCACAATCTTAAATTGGATTTGAAAGGATGTCTATTTGGCACAATTTTATCCCTTTTTCACACCAAGTAGACTAAATGCCATGAAAAAGGACATTTTTTGGCGTCAAGTTGTGATTGCATCTCATGCCCTTGCTTGCAGTATTGAGCCTTTAGTTGGTTCTCACTTTGCATTATAAATCATTTGCCTCAGCATTTTTTTCATCCTCAACCAAGCAAAGCATTATTTATATCCTTCGCAATTTGACACCCTATACCCAAGAGGGAATATTCCCCCGAGTGTCCATCTCCCGCATGCATATCCTTTTATTGAGCATAGGTATGTTCCACTGCTGGAACTAGTTTTTCTTACTTGTGATAGTTGTTTCCTTATCTGTATCATAGCATTCATTCGTCTATGAAAAAACAAAAAACGACGGGCGAGAAGGGAGTATTATCTTATATTGGAAGCATTTGTGTCACCTTTGAAAAGAGCACAAAGTTATTGAGTCCATTTTTCACCATAATTTTGAGTTTAGCATGACCTTAGGAAGTTGAGCTCCTTACAGAGTCTTCTCTACCGATTGATTACTTTTCCAGTCCCTTTGGATAACTTGATTGATGCCTCCTGCATATCATGGTTTCATCATTGAGTCTATGCTGTCGGAGTCTTCCTTATGTCTCATTCTCTTGTTCAAATGAAGTTTATCAACTTGTGTTGGCCACTTCTCAGAACTATTGACTTTGCATGTCGGCCATACCCTCGGTTTGTCTCAGAATAACGTGATACTCTAGTCCTATCATGAAACCTAACCCTACTTTCATCATTGGTAGGCAACCTTGAATCCAACATTTGACATTTCATCATTGGTCGTTGACTGGATGGTGTCCCTTATGTTCGATGGAAAGACATATATTCACACATTGGGATTCGTGCAGTGTCTTGGATTCCATTAGCCTTATTGGTGGTTTCCTCACCTTTGTTAGCAGTTTTCATCATTGGATACTATTCAAAGGTTTTTTTTCGTGTACCGCTTGCACTTGGCACATGTGAAAGACACATAGGGTCATTGGTTCGTGAACATGTTCTTCATATGATTTTCACCAAATCATGAAGCTCCTACTTTGTACCTCGTGCTGACTGATGAGAGATGCCTTAATGCTCTCCTTTCAATGGGTCTCCTTCCATAGACTTTAGGTCATCTATTCTGGAAACGAGACCTAGAGTCTTATGAGTACCCTGAGGCTTGCAGTCATTAGTGGCAGGTTCTCTCGCCATCGAAAGTTGGGAATACATCAATGTCTCATGATCGATGGATTCTTCATGATTTTGACACCAACTCATTTTTTCACACTTGTAAGAATGTACTCGGTGCCTTGATACCTACTTTCATTATCGCTAAGTTGTCTCGCATTTGTTAACAATATACCTCAATGACCAGTAATCAAACAATGTCTCATTGTGTTCGACCTCAACTCCTTTATTCACATAATGTAGACTTTCACCCTTAGTGTATTCTGTCCGCAACTTTCCTAAGTTGTTAATTCCTTTTCATTGGACCAGTACCTATATGACTTCAGTGATCATGGGAGATCAGATTGTACTCCATTGTATACATATATCTTCATATTGGTCTTGAGACTGGTTTTACTAGGCCTTGTTCATGACTATGACATCTTTTGGCATATAACCACATTTGTATTTTCCTATTCATGGCCACAGACACTTGTTTTGGTATATTTTTACATGGATTTGTAGTGTAATTCTATTGGCAGCCATGTATCCAAAGTTAGTGCAGAATGTAATGAGAAACTTGTTCATCCAGTTCGTCCCCTACCACTCCACTTATGGGTTGTTGATAATGTATTTCGGCCATCGCAAATACTCCTATGGCCTCACACATTAGGGGGAATCTGTTATATCAAGATGTGCCTCACCCTATGCAATCTTGCACAAAATGCCTTTTTCCATTTCCCTATACAAACTTATCATCCTCATTTGATAAATCCAGAGATAAAAATACAATTTTGTCCACATGTATGCACCTTTCCTACTATACAACATGTGTAGATGCAGGCTGCTCCACTACAACCCGTGTACGTCGGGATTTGTGCCAAAAAATGAAAATTAAATGTCGGGTTCCCATGTCACGACAGGATATCTTTGATCCTTGGCCTTCCATATACTGGAAATGTTACGACTCAACCCTTCAGTTCCATTTGAAGGCTACAAATGGGCCAATTCCGAGCTATGGAAAAGAGGAGAAAGAATTCAACTTTGGGAGCAACGTTACTCTGGAGAAATTATTACTTCATATTGAGTCTGCATCCATTTTTCCTTTAAGTCTGAACATGGTGTTCAGCCTCCAATCTCTTCCCTTATTAATCGAGACCCTCATTGTCTCTCTTCTATGAGCTTGCCTTTGGTGGAGGATTGAAGTGGTGGAGGCCCAGCTGGAAGAAACTTAGTTTCTTGGTTCCGAACCGTGCCAACATGGAAGTCTGTAATATTTTCACTTCTACTGATCATTTATTAATATAAATACTCCTTTCCCGTCTAATTGATATCTTGAAAATATATGAGTTATTATCCATGGGCATATTTGTTATGTATATTAATGGATTATGCTATCTAATGTGCTAACTTTTTATATTATTACCATATGTGTTCTTTGCTTGTTGATTGAGAACCAGTCACAGGTATATAGCTTTGGGTTGAAGTGCTCAATGGTGGAAATCATCGAACATATGGACGAGGTAGGCCTCTTCCTTATCTCGCTTGCATATTGGTTTATATAGCATGTTTTTGGGATAGAGTTCATTTCTGTAGTCATATCCATCTGTTGTGGTTTACCCTAGCCATAGAGAGTTTTTCCCTCATAACAACTGCCACTCCTCATAGCGTTTCCATCGAATTACCATATCTGAGGCTACTCTAATGTGTCTACTGTGATCAATGACTCAGATCATTCGATTCCCATATCGATGGATCCAATAGTAAAAAATGGTCATTATCCTCAACAAGCCCTCAAACATGAGGAACCCAGACCAATGGCTAGGATTACTTCATTATGCCAAAATCGAGGGTTGTAATTATTTTGGGGAAAGATATACGATTTCATAGTTTTAACAGTGTGTTTCAGGGCTTAGATAAATTTGGGTCTTCCTTAGATAATTTCTAAGTCTTACCAAGGATTATTTGTAATCCTTCGATACCGGCTAATATATTTCTCATTACCATGTGAGTAATGATTCACACATTATGATTTGTCCATACCCGGACCAGGGAATTCTCATCCAATGTTGGATACGCTATACCTAGTTTCCTATTGAATTAAATGGAATCTCTGCATATGAAAGAAAATTTATGTAATACCAACAATGTATTCCCAAGTATCATTACCACAACCAATACCCTTGGAAAGAACACACAAATATTTGTACGACTCTGCATTCATATAGAATGTACAGTTCCAGGCGATTCTAGAAGAACATAAACACAAGTATAGTTACCTAAACAAATGCTACTATCTATAACATATAATTACCATTTCTGAACAATTCTGGAAGCACCAATTCAAGGATAATTACAACAATGAAACCCCATGAAAAAAATCCGTAATTACAACTTCTGTGCCATTCTAACAGAAGATAAATGGAAGCATAATTATATTAGCAATTACCCATAAGTGGAGTACAAAATTACACACAAAGTAATTAAGTAAAATACTCAGATAAAGCACTTAAATTTATGAAAGATCGCCAACTTCATGTAGACCTCCGACTTTCCTCCCAGCCATAGAATCCACTTCCCACAAAGTGACAAAAGGTCACCCTTGATCCAGGCTTAAACTCCACTTGGGAAAAAAGGGATTCCTATCCCATAATGAGTCTGCTAACAACAATAATACTCATATTCAAGTGCCAACTCTAGCCATCTATAGTCTCTAATCTCCCCACATGCTTGTTCCACCCAGGAAGTGTTCCCCACCGGCTACCCCACTTCCCTTCTGAGCTTCAACAACAAGCTAGAAAGGAAGTCTCTGAACCCTATAGCTGCAATTGGAAACTTGGGAAGTCAATTCCCAGCAGTTCTCTCATCTGGAGAGAATGCTTACGGGCCTGAAACCCCGCCTTTTTCGATAACACTTCTCCCACCTGGAGAGAAGGATTATGGGCTTGACAACCCACCTCTTCAACTACCCATGGGCCTAATAACCCACCTCTTCAGTTCCAATTCACCAGAAAACACTCCCAAGCTATCCAAACACAAGTACACTATGGATGGCTCCTTAAACGTGAGTGTCCCCCCAAAACAGAAAAAAATGGAATCATTGAATGATGGGGGAAATGGACTAATCTTTCCCATTTTATTTGTGTGTCCATGAGATGCCACTTGACATCTCAAAAAATCCCTTTTGAACCACTTGGTGTTTCATCCCCATCCTTTTTAAACTTAGAATAAATTGATGTATCCCATAAATTAAGTTTTCTAAAAAATATTATTAAATATTCTCTTGGATTAAGCCCCCTAACCTAAGACTCTTAGCCCCTTTTTCCATTTTCTAGTGTATTTTATCCCCCTTACTCTTTTGTCAGGTTGGGCGACATCCAATGGTCTGATTTTATTATTATCCAATTATGATTACATAATGCATGGGATATGCCTACATGCATTTTAGTATCTAGATCACCATCCTATTTAGTACACAAGCACTATGGCCTCAAAGTAACACACCTCACCAACCTATATGCTCAATTACAATTGGGGTCAACCTAGGGTATTACATTCAATCCACTTCTCATAGTTGTATTCCATACCGAGTGTGGTATATTAATTCCATGAGTATGTGCTTTTGTGTATTGGACTAATGAATTTACAGTGATGACTAGTATAGAATTGTGAGCAAATAATAGGTGATACAACTATGCTCAAGGAAGGGTTATAGACAAATTATCGAGGCCCATTCAACAAGAATACTATTGTTGAGGAAGGGTAAGATGACATTTTTCAAGGCTACCAATAGACGTGAATACTATGTTGGATGAAAGGTCAATCGATATTTCATTGGGCTCCCTTCGACAAGACTATTGTGCTGGAAGAAGGGTGAGATGACCCTTCCTAGGATTTCCTAATGGTGATAATACTATTATGAGGGAAGGGTTTGTTACAATTCCATGGACTCTCCCTAGTTAAGAATACTATATTAGAAAAGTGTTCAAAAGACCCTTCCTATGGATTCCCCTAATAATATTATTCAACTAGAGAAAGGTTCAGTGAATCCTTCCCTTTAATGAGAATATCATGCCATAGGAAGTTTCAACCAATCCTTCCCAATATTCTCCCTCAATGTTGATTCTATGTTGGAGGAAGGGTTGGTCGACACTTGTCCAAAATTCCATTAAATTAATATATATGTTGGAGGAAGGATTGACATAACCTTATATGGGATACCTCTCAATGAAGTGTTAGAAATCACCTCCCTTAGCTAACTAACACTCAGGATACTATCCTAGAGAATTCAATACTGAAGAAAGAATCATCCTAACTTTCCTGTACCTCCCCCTTCAATGATAATTCTATTCTAGATGAAGGATTGTCCAAGCCTCTCATGATATCTCACTTGATGAATATTTTATACTGGAGAAAGTATCAGTCAATCCTTACCCTATCTCACCCTAGATGGGAATAAGATATTGAATGAAGGGTCAGTTGAACCTTCCCTAGAAAAATATGAGAATACTATGGTTGAAAGGGATACTATGCCAAAGAAAGATCAAATGACATTGTCCCTATATAACTCATGCCTAGATATTATGGTGGTGGAAGAATCAAATGATCCTTTCCATGGTTCACACTCAATGGGAGTATTATGTTAGAGGAAGAGTCGATTGACCCTTCCAAAGGCATACCCATTTATCAACAATACTAATGTGGAGGAAGGATTGGTCAAAATTTCCTTTGCTTTGCGATTGAATAGAGTAATATGATAGAGGAAGGTTCGATTGAACCTTATTTAGGTTCCTTCTCAATGATAATTATACGATGGAGGGATAATTAGTGGAATAATTAGCATAAACTGTAAATATAATATCATAATTGAGAAAGGTTTATTTGACCCTTCTCTTTGCGCACTCTCTATGGGAATTCTATGTTTGAGGAAGGGTTAGAAGACCCTTCCCTGGTATCTCCCTTACGTGAAAAAAATGATTGAGGAAGGGTTGGTTGAACCTTCATCTAGATAAACCATGATGTGAATATCATATTTTATGAAGGCTTAACCAACCCTTATTTGTGCGCGCCCCCCTGAGAATGCTATGTTTGGGGAAGGGTCAACCAACCATTCCCTGTGAAACCACTTAACCAAAACAATATCCCAGAGACAATAAAATATTATTTGATATAGGTTTTATAAATGTCATGAAACATCATTCTAAGGTGGTGACATCATTGTGACATTTATCAACCTCAGAATAAGTGCCATTATGTCTCATTACTATGCTAGAAGGAATTATGAAACTATCTCCAATACTTTATACATATCTATTGTAACCAACTACAAATGTGCATGAAATTGCAATAAATGTATCAACATCCCAAATAAATTGGCTTTAGATATCATCATGCCTAAAACTAAATGTATACATGGAATTGACCTTGACATTATCAAGAATGGACAATGAACAATATTAATGTGGAAATGCATGCAACATATATACAAAATGTGAATTTCACTCTAGAAAATGGAATCGTTTTTATAAACTCGGGGATTTGAAGCTACTTTTGACTTTCTCTATGGAGTATCTCTTAACTCATCTACATGTATTCATATATCCTCTCTTGGTTGCAAAATGGATGAAGATGGAGTATGCTTTAAGTAACCATACACTACAACCTTTATTTGATGAGGTTTGGACTCTACGGGTATGTTTCACCTTTATATCATATGGGA
>SNQJ01S0068983.1:27960-40048 GCA_010110895.2 Picea sitchensis
GCAACAGAATTGGTGACCATACTGGAGATGAATCTTCTTTCTTAGGGTTTGAAGTACTTTTCTCCTTAGATTTATCTCGTTTCTATTGTGGTTCTTGTCATAACATTGCTTGGAAGATCATGTTCACTCTGGGTCTGAGTATTCATCCTTTTCTCCCTTCCCTAGCCTTGTTTCAAAGCATATACGTGCTTTTTTCCTTGACAGTCGCATATACACGTAGGTTGTCTCACTGCAAGCTATGTATATACACTCTGTTTGCCCAAACATTTGTGTGCACCTATTTTCCTTTCCTATTTGCTTGGTCTGGTGTTTTCTGGGTGGGATTTGATGCTTGTTGAGCCTTCTTAGGTCTCTGTAGTCCCTGTTGAGTGCTTGTGGGATGACAGGAAACCCTTTTTTTTGGTTGAATTTTTGGGCGAAGTTTTTCTCTTATTTTTTTCATTTTTATTTTCCTTGTACATTGGGCTAGGTGTTTCATTGCTTGATATCCTTCTTGAGTTATCTCTATTTTATACACAATAGGGCTATATATCAAGTTACTTTTCAGTCCATGCATTTTCAGTTTCGATATATTGAAAATACAAAAAAAATAGGCATTTTGCATTGCTTGGCATTTATGTCTTTTGAGTTTTTATCATTAGCTTAATGCATACAGTGAAAGGTTTCATTTTTACTTTTGAATTGCAGAGTTGAATTTGAAAATTACATCACTTTTAGGAGCATATCATACATTAAAAGTTAAAGTTAGGACTTCGCATTATTTTCATATTTACTTTCTTGCAGAGTCATAACACCATGAGTTTCATCACCATACCTTTTTGAGTAATCATGGCCATAAAATAAACGCTATAATTTAAAATTTATTAGTAACGATTTTATTTTCTAGGGTGCACAAACTAGCCTAGGATTTAGTGCCTTGGAATAGGATTTTGTGAGTAAACTTCTCCAAGGCAATTGAATAAACATATGTTTTTGAGTAAAGGAGTGGAGAAATCCATTGTATAATTGGTAATATCAGGAGGCTCCACTCACACCAGAGTTAATCATGAGGTCACGCGAAGTTTGTTGAAGGGATATCCCCCCGATACCTTCCTAGCATCGGAGATATTTCTGGGGATATTGCTAGTGCCTTTACCTCCGTGAGAGGCAGTGATTTCAATGTTTTGGGCTTTGCGACCCTGCCCATACGATGGACCTGACTTACGACTGCTCACCTATGCATCAATTATACAGTGGTTTATTAGTTGCTTGACTTAGGTGTCTCATAGGTTACTTGCACAGGTTATTCTACAGGTACCCTAGGTCAGATAAGGGTTAGACATCACATAGCCTTTATGGAAGATTACCTCTCTAGGGGGATCTGACTGTCTGGTTGTTAATCCCATGAGGGCCCTTATAACTGATTATGTTACCTCTGATCTTTAGAAGGGAATCTTAGGCCCCTCTTTGGCGAGACTTACCTTCTTTAGGGAGGGAGGCCACTCAGCCACTTTACCCTGTTTGCATGCATATTGGTCGTTTGAATTTTGGTGTGCTCTTTGCTTACTAGTTGACCTTAAGAGTTTGTACTGAGTTCTCTTTATTATGGATAGTGGAGTCCCTTTGGCTCCCTTGTTTACTTCTTCTTACCCCATGATTCTGACTCAGTTCATGGGGATGAATCCTCCTGTTTCTTATAATGGTATGCAAAACTATGATACTCAGTCCGCGCCTTGGGCCTCTAGCCAGTTTTCTGTTGATATGCCTTCACCCGTGCAATACTCTCCCTGGTCCGCTCATGTGAATCCTAGCATTGGATCCGGGGGCACCATGGCCCCAATGCCTATGTCTTCTTTCAATATGAGTCATGTCCCTCAACCTGCTTTTACAACGGAAGGTTGGAACCTCCCCTCTTATGGATCCAATCCTAGTTATGATCTTCTAGGAGCCCATACTCAGATGAGTTCTTATTATTCTTACTACACTCTATCCATGTATCCTCCATCCACCATATCGGTTCCTTTGAACACTTTTTCCATGGAAAGTCCTCTTGTATCCCCCGGTGTTTCATACGAGGAGAATCAATTTTACAGTTCAAGCTACCCACTTCACGGAACCCCTTCACAAGGGGGAAACATATATCATCACTTGAATATTCCCTATCATACTTTTGTCTCTTCACAAACTTCAGTGATGATGCCCGTTCAAAATTCTCTGAATCAATTAAATGGAAGATACTACCTTCCCTGATAGGGATAGGGGGTAAACCAGGATCCCTCCTGGCTTGCAATGTTTCAAAGTCAATATTTCCCTAGACCTTGGCATCAAATGCCATAGCCTACCGCTAGCCCAGTCACTATTATTCATACTGGGGAGCTCCATATCCAACCTCTGTCAGTTATGATGGGGGTGGGTCAACTACTTCCACAAGTCTTATTGACAATCCATACCTGACCGCTACTAGTCATGCTGGGGGCATCACTCTAATCACCACAAGTTCTATTAATGTCGTGTCTCCAACCTCTATATGTCATGTAGGAGATGACTCTCCTGCCTCTGCCTCTCATGTTGAGAGTATGTCACCAGCCTTTATGAACGACATTGGGGGCATTGAGAAGCCCAGACACCTCAGACGTAAGCCTAAATTCCTTTGCATGACTTGTGAAGGAATTCATCTTACTCGTTTATTTCCAGCCACGGATAGGATACTAGAAGAATGGGTCTCACCTAAGGACCCTTCGGATTGTGAGGCGTCTATGGTTTCTCCACACCTTGTTCCTCCAATTGACACGATAATAATTCCGTTGCAATCTTCTCTTGATCACACCCCCATTTTCGAGGGTGATGTATCCCCTATCCCTGTTATCATGCATCCTCTTCAACCTAGAATTGAAGAAGTGGTCATACCAATGAAATCTCTGGTCAATCCTACCCCCTTTGTAGGGGGTAATGCATCCTTCAACCACGTCATCAAAATCCATGATCTTGCATATTCTGAACGAGAGATAGCTCTACTTTCCCCAAGTCCTCTCCCTCCAGGTTTTGAGGATATTACCTTCAACTGGGATAGTCCTATGGGGTATCCAATACCCCCACTTATGTCCTTTCCATTAAGAGACATTGTACAATCTATCACAGAGACTATATACTCAGTTAGTTCGTTATCCTCCTCAACTTGGATATCTTTGGGTTTTCCTAAGCTATGTCGAATATTCGTAAGATACTGACATTCCGTAGAAGGATGGTACAGGAGCCTTGGCCTCCCCCATTATATGTTGATTAGAAAAACCTAAAAGAGTTTAATTTAATCTCTTTTCCAACTCGTCTAAAACAAAAAATATTGCCGAGTGATTTGTCCCTTTCACACTCGTTAAATTGGCTTTGAAAGCATGAGTCTTAGTTAATCTCTTTTCTGACTCGTTATCAAAAAGTGAAAAGATTGTCGAATGAACTTGTCTTTTTCACACTCATAAAATGGTTTTGAAAAGACGTCTATTTGGCACAAATTTATCCCTTTTTCACACCAAGTAGACTAAAATACATAAAAAGGGACATTTTTTGGCATTAAGTTGTGATTGCATCTCATTCCCTTGCTTGTAGTATTGAGCCTATTGTCGGTTCTCGCTTTGAGTTACAAACCATTTTCCTCAGCAGTTTTTCATCCTCAACCAAGCAGAGACTTGTTTATATCCTTCGCAATTTGACACCCTATACCTAGGAGGAAACATTCCCCTGAGTGTCCATATCTCGTGTGCACTTCCCTGCATTGATCATAGGTACGTTCCACTACTGGAACTAGTTTTTCTTACTTATGACACTCGTTTACTCCTCTATATCATAGCATTCGTTTGTTATGACAAAACAAAAAAAATACGGGAAGTAAGGGAGTATTATATTATATTGGTGACAGTCGTGTCACCTTTGAACAAATCACAAAGTTATTTGAGTCCATTCAACATAATTTTGGGTTTAGCATGGCCTTAGGAAGTTGAGATCGTTATAGAGTCTTCATTACCAAATGGTTACTCTTCCAGTCTCTATAGAGAACTTCATTGATTCCTCCTACATATCATTATTTTATCATTGGGTCTATGTTGCAAGAGTCCACCATATGTCTCATGCTCTTTTTCAAAGGAAGTCTATCAACCTGTGTCAGACACTTCTTAGAAATATTGACTTTGCATGTTGGCCATACCCTCAGTTTGTCTCAGAATCACATGATATTGTAGTCCTATCACGCATCCTGGCCCTACTTTCATCATTGGTAGGTAACCTTGAACCCAACAGTCGATATTTCATCATTGGTCATTGACTGGGTGGTTTCCCTTGTGCTCGACGGCAAGAAATCTATTCACACATTAGGATTCGTGCAGTGTCTTGGATGCCATTAGCCTTATTGGTGGTTTCCTCATCTTTGTCAGTAGCTTTTCATCATTGGCTGCTATTCAGAGGGTATTTTTCGTGTACCTCTTGCACTTGGCACTCGCGAAAGACACACAGGGTCATTGGTTCATGAACTTGTTCTTCGTCTGATTTCCACAAAATCATGAAGCTCATGCTTTGTACCTTGTGCTGAATGATGAGAGATGCCTTAATGCTCTCCTTTCAGCCGGTCTCTTTCCATCAACATCAACCCATTTATTCTGGAAAAGAGGCCTAGAGTCTTATGAGTACCTTGAGGCTTGCAGTCATTAGTGGAAGGATGTCTCACAATCAATAGTTGGGAATACATCAATGTCTCTTGATCGATGGATTCTTCAGTTGTTCGACACCAACACCTTTATTCACACTTGTAAGAATGTACTCGGTGCCTTGATACCTACTTTCATTATCAGTAGGTTGTCTCACGTTTGTTAATGGTATACATCAATGACTGGTAATCAAATGATGTCTTATTATGTTCGACCTCAACTCGTTTATTCACATGATGTAGACTTGCACCTTTGGCAGATTGTGTAGAAGACTTGAAGACATCACTATGTGGCCACAACTTTCTTGAGCTGTTACTTCCTTTTCATTGGACCAGTACCTATATCACTTCAGTGATCATGGGAGATTATATTGTACTCCATGGTATACAGATATCTTCGGATTGGTTTTGAGACTGGTTCTACTGGGCCTTGTTCATGACCATGACAACTATTGGCATGTAATTGAATTTGTATTTTCCTATTCATGGACACAAACACTTATTTGGTATATTTTCACATGGATCTGTAGTGTATTTTTGGCATCCATGTATGCAAAGTCAGTGAAAAAATGTAATGAGCGATCGAGTTCATCCAACTGGTTCTCTACCACTCTACGCGTGGGTTATTTATAATGTATTTCAGCCATTACAGATACTCCTCTGACCTCACACATTAGGGGGCATATGTTAGAGCAATATTTTCCTCAACTTATGCAATCTTGCAGAGAGGGCCTTATTCTATTCCCCCATGCATAATTACTTTCCCTGATTGATAAATCCAGAGACAAAAATAAATATTTTTCCACTTGTATGCACCTTGAAATCTATACAACAAGCATATACGCTGGTTTCTCCACTACAACCCATGTACATCGGGATATGTGCCAAAAAATCAAAATTAAATGTTGGGTTTCCATGTCACGACAAAAGATCTCTAATCCTTGGCCTTCCATGTACTGGAAACGTTCTGACTCGGCTCTTCAGTTGCATTTTGAAGGATATAAAGAAGCCAATTCTGAGCTATGGAAAAGGAGAGAGAATTCAACTTTGAGAGCAAAGTTACTCTAGAGAAATTATTTACTTCATATTGAGTCTGCATCCCTTTGTCCTTTAAGTCTGAACACATTGTTCAACCCCCCAAGCTCTTCCCTTATTGATGGAGAACCTATTTCTCTCCCTTATATGAGCTTGCCTTTGGTGGAGGCCCAGTTGGAAGGAACTCAGTTTCTTGGTTACGATCCATGCCGACACGGAAGTTTGTAATGTTTTCACTCCTGTTGATCATTTATTAATAGAAATACTCCTTTCCCATCCAATTGATATCTTGAAAATATATGAGTTATTATCCATGGGCATGTTTTTTTTGTATATTAATGGATCATGCTATCTAATGTGATAACCTTTTATATTATCACTATATGCTTGCTCTACTTGTTTGTTGAGAAATTGTTGCAGGTATAAATCTTTGGGTTGAAGTGCTCAACGATGGACATCATCAAACATTTGGATGAGGTAGGCCTCTTCCTTATATCTCTTGCACATTGGTTTATATAGCATATGCTGGAATTGAGTTGATTTCTACAGTCATACCTATCTGTTGTGGTTTACCCTAGCTATAGAGAGATTTTCCTCGTAACAAAGTGTATAATAAATAAACCATGAACAATGATAAATCACACACATACATAGTGCACTAGTATTTTTACGTCGAAACCCAGTGTGGGAAAAAACAACAGATTACTTTTTCTTATATTTCTTTAAGAATTAGATTCATTGGAAGCACCAACTTCCTTTGTTCTCTAGCTGCAATTGGAAGGAGGCTCCAACCCCCTATATTTCCAGTCTACAACCTGAGGAAAGCTCCAACTTGCCAATTCTCTGGCCATAACTAGAAGGAAGCTACAACCCCCTATGTTCTACGGATACAACCAAAAGGTGGCTACAACCACCTATCCTTTCCCCATCCAACTGCCTTGAAATATAAGTGTCAAATAACTGATGAAACCACTGCCACAATGTCATTGTGAAATATACCACTATAAACTTGTACCAGTCTGTGCCAACAAATTGTAACCAACCTATACCAAACTTATTCAAAACCTTCTTGTAGATCCATGCTCTGTCTATACTGCAACACATGGGTATCCACACTTCTCTTAACTGCAACTCATGGATGTCTGCGACCTTCTTCATTGCAATTCATGGCTTACTAGTAACTCTCTCAACTTCACTATTTGTTCCTTTATCAATTGTCACTATTGAACCTGATACCTGAAATCATCACTATAGTCTCAAATATGATCATATATGTCACATACCCTATGCCAAAAGTATATACCATGAACTAAAATTAGTAATACCTCACCAACCAAGTGCCATACATAAAACATGAACCATTCATTAGATGTAGGAAACCTTTACATCCATCATACAGTAAACCATAACTATAATGTAGCCTCAAAATGTACCAATATATTCATTAACACTCTTCAACCAAGATGCCTCAAATATGCTCCAAAATCACAAGATGTACTATAACAAGCTATCTTATAGAGTGTGCCAACCATAGAAATACAATACACCAGAAATATACCATTGTAGATATGCCTCATACAATAAGTATCGACCAACCTACAAACCCTCAGGGGTACATGCTTTATCTTCCATAACCAAACCCTATGGCATTACCAATAACCAACTACAAAATCATATAACATACCTTTTAATTTCTATAGAAGTTTCTATTGTACCAGATCACAGTCACACCTTCCTTTAGTCACTTCTCAGCCCTGCAACATGTCACTAATGATAGATCAAATATTCTTTTTCATATTTGGAAATAGATCCACTCTTTGTCTTCAGTAAACCTGTAGGTATCTGTGCTTTGTCCCACTTTGGCCCATGGATGTTGACTCCCTTCTAGTAATGCAACCTATGGATGTATTCAGGAAAACCCAAGTTTGGTACCCACAGTATCGACCTTTCGTACCTGCAAATTTTTCATTGCTTCAGACTCACTGCTAAATATTTGTGAATGATACCTACCCATAACAATTCACAAAAAAAATATATTCAATGTGTTCAACAGGTGCTAATAGGAGACCCTTTCTCTCATATTTATACTCTCCAAGTAGCTTCCTAAAGGGGTTACCTTCTAAACATCTTTTCTCAACTTCCTTCTTTTAGGGTTAAACCACTTCTAACCACTTTGTCCACTTACAAACACTTTATCCACAAATAGTAAACTCACCACTTCTAGTTGCAACTAATTTATTTTTAGAACAAATTAACTCATGATTAACTCCTAGTTACAACCACTTTGACTAGTAAACTTCTTCTAGGAGATTCTAGAATAAATTGACTTCTTTGACCTTTTGGGGGATTCTATATAACTCATGAGGGTTCTCCAACTGTGAGGAGTTATGTGACATTACATATATCACCATAAATGAAACGACATGTACTATCCATCTATAATAGTCTTACCTAAAAATACACTGATATTCATGCCAGTATACCTCAAACAAACATTAGTCCCTTAACCATATTGTTGGGGATACCAAAATTTTCTACCATACCTGATTCAAGGGTTGAAATCAATGAGAACCAACCCAATTAATCAACAATATCCCATTTTGGAATTCATGGAAACACTCTAATGCAACACTGAATTCATATCACTCATGCTCCCCCTAGAATCATGCCTCTTTTATTTGTCTCCAAGAATCAAATTAATCTCTCCATGCATATGATAAATCTCCCCCCCTTTGACATCAATGGAAAATGTATCTTCCCATCGAGGCTTCTCCCCCTAACTGATTTGTCCACGGGGTTTCTCCCCCTGACTAAACTCTCCCCAAAATGAACTGTACTCTTTATGGTGCTTCCTCATGTAAATATAATACATATAAGAATAACATTCAAAATTCACTGTGGGACATAAACTATGCCAAGTTTCTAAAAAATATACTCAAAGGATTCCCTTAGAAGTAGTTTTGTAAATATGTCTGCAATCTGTTCTTTGGTCCCAACATACTCAACTCAAATGTTTGTCTCTGCAACCTATTCCCGTAGAAAATGATACTTGATTGGAATGTGCTTTATCTTGGAGTGCATCATTGGATTTTTTGAGATACTGATGGAACTTGTATTATCACAATATATTGGAATGGGCTCATTATACTCAACTTGTATATCTGTCAAAGTTTGTTTCATCCATAGAACGCGTGTACAACATGTTGTTGTTGCAATAAACTATGCTTCGTCTATAGACAATGATATTGATGATTGTTTCTTTCTCATCCAAGATACCAGACACTCACCCAAGTAGAATGTTGCTCCACTTGTACTTCTTCGATCATCAATGCAACATGCCCAATCTGCATCTGTGTAGGAAATAAGTGATAGATCCTTTCCTTTTGGATACCATAATCCAAATTCTTTTGTACCCTTGAGATATATGAATATCCTCTTTACTTCTAGAACATATGATTCCTTTGGTGTTGCTTGAAATCGTGCCACATGTCCAACTGTCTGCATTACATCTAGTCTTGATGTTGTCACATAAAGTAGGATGTCAATCATTGACCTATATTTCCCCTAATTTGTAGACTTTGAATCATCATCTTTACTTAACTTACAACTGGTTTGCATAAGAGTATTTACACATTTTCAATATTCCATTTCAAACCTCTTTATCATTTCTATGATATACTTGGTTTGAGAAATAAAAATGCATTGGTTTCTTTGACATATCTAAAGACCCAAAAAGAAGGATAATTATCCAAGTAATGACATTTCAAATTCATTCTGCATATCCTTTTCAAATTTTGGCTCATCCTTTCATCATCACTTCCAAAGATAATATCATCAACATAAACTTCAATTAACAAAATACTATCTTGATTTACCTTGATGTAGAGGTTGTTGTCTGCATTTTCTTTCCTGGACCCTTGTTGGTGCAAATATCTGTCCAATCTGGAATACCATGCTCTGAGAGCCTGTTTGAGACCATACAAGGCCTTCTTCAACCTACAAACATAATTTTCATTTTCTGACAACAGAAATCCTTCTGGTTTCTCAATGTATACTTCCTCTTCTAGATCCCCATTTAGGAAGGATGATTTCATCTCTATCTGATACACTTTAATATTCTTGGAAAATGCATAAGCTATGATCAATCTGATTTCTTCCATTCTGGAAACTGGGGAAAATGTTTCTTCAAAGTCGATACCTTCAACCTGAGTGTATCCTTTACATACCAATATAGATTTATTCCTGGTAACTTGTCCATATTCATTCAATTTTTTTATGAAGACCCACATTGTTTCAATCACATTCTTGTACCTTGGCACCAATTTCCAAGTTCCATTCTTCTCTATCTAATCCAACTCTTCATCCATGGATTTTATCCATAATTCATCCTTTTTGTATTCTTTAAAGCTACTTGGCTAAATAAAAAATAAGAGTGTTAGGTGCAGTTTTTCTGGTGAAAGAATTCTTCTTCTAGTCTCAACTCCTGCTTCTTTGTTCCTGATAATATGATCTAATGGATGATTATTCTGTATTTGTTTGCTAGGTGTATTTGGAGGTACTTGAAGATATTTTTTTTCTTTCTCTTCTGCTTCTAACTACTCTTCTTCATCTTCCCCTTTTGATACTTATTATTCCTTTGCTTCTTCTTCGTGAACCTATTCCATTGACTCATTTTTTGCTTCCTTTAATTTTCGTCCACTTGTCTCATCAAACGTCACATTGATTCTTTCCACAACTTTGTTGAGCCTTAGATTGAAACATTTGTATGCTTTCATTTTTCTCGAGTACCGAACAAGTATGCCTTTGTCCACACGAGAATCAAACTTTCCCATTCTGCCATCTTCTCTTTTGATGTAGAATTTTCTTCCAAAACATCTGAAGTGCTTCACATTCGTTGGTCTTCCTTTCCATAGCTCGTAGGTAGTTTTATCACTGTTGTTTATGAGAATTACTTAGTTTTGAATATGAACTGATGTATGCACTACATGTGCCCAAAATATGTCTTTCAACTCAGAATCCATTAACATAGTTCAAGCCATTTCCTGTACTATCTCGTTCTTCCTTTCGATGACTCCATTATATTGTGGAGTCCTAGAAATGGAGAAGTGCCTTTTTATCCCATGCTTGCTATAGAAATCCATAAATTACTTTGAATTAAACTCTCCTCCATTGTCTGATCTCAAATATTTTATTTTTGAACCTATTTCATTTTCAACCATTTCCTTGAATATCTCGAAGTTCTCTAATGCTTCTAGATTCTTCCTAAGAAAAACAATTGTACTCATCCTTGTATAATCATCAACCAACAACATAAAACACTGCTCACCTTTCAATCATTTTTTTCTATTTGTTCCAACTAGATCAGTATGCACAATTTTTAGTGGATTTGTTGTGGAGTATTCCTTTGACTTGAAGGTGGTATTGGTTTGGTTTCCTTGTTGAAAATACTTGCATAAAGTGTTGGTTGGTTTTGTGATCTGGGGAATTTCTCTGACTGCTTCCTTTTTGTTGACTTTGAGAAGGTTATCAAATTTTATGTGACCCATTATTTTTTGCCATAGACAAAGTTCATCTTCCTTCCCTAGACAACACTTTTCATTTCCAATTTCACTTAATACATATATGTTGCTTGAAGTTCTTACAATTGTTTCAACTATTCGACCTGAACTTTCTTTTCTTATCTCACAATTCTATGAATCAAACACAAGTTTGTGGCCTTGGTCACACATTTGACTTACAATCATAAGATTGTGTTTCATATATTCCACTAGTAGAACATTCTCTACATTTGTATCCTTATTTCCAATTATGACTATGCCTCTTCCAATGATTCTAGTTGAGTCATCGTTTCCAAAGGACACTAGTCCATCTCTTTCCTTTCTCAAGGTTAGAAACCTGTCCTTATCACATGTCATCTGATTTGAGTAGTCATTTTCAACATACCAACCACATTTCTTGTGTTTGGCTTGTAGATAAAGTGTGCATTCTTCATTGTTGAACTGATTTGCTTCCTTATCCATATTCTTTGAGGTTCCTGTCTATGACTATTGTTATTCTTTTTTGATTCTCTTGGAGAAACTTTCATTCTACAATATTTGGCCATGTGTCTGAAGTTGTTGCACTTGTAGCATTCCATCTTATTATTCAAATATTCAAACCTATTGTAGCTTTTGTTCTGTGTTTCACTAGGCCGTCTTGAATAATCACTTCATGCATAAATTTCATGGTTGTCTCTGTTCCTGTTATTTTCTCTGCAATTCACAACTTTATGTCCAAAATTGTTACACGAATAATATAAAACAAGAAATATAGTTTGATACCTGGGAGATGTAGGTCTTCTAAAATGATTTACTCTTATGAACCTTTCTTCTTCTTGAGGCCTTC
>SNQJ01S0068983.1:55332-69906 GCA_010110895.2 Picea sitchensis
ATATTTCATGAGATTGTAACTAGAAGGAGGGGGGGAAGAGACCCGAAATGTAAGTCCTGAGAAGAATTTGATTAATCAGCCTGTGTATGAGCATTGCAATCCTATGGGCAGTTTTATTAAGCATTCATTTCTGACATTGAACATCCCTGTGAGTTGTGTTATCAGATTGCGATTTCTTCATTTTCCATTTTGTTTTTCCCTCTTGCTTGAACGATTTACAACCATTGAGAATCAATGAATGTCCATAAACAATATATTCTTGAGCAACAAGATTTGTTGTGATCTTCCTGTTGTTTGTGTGCTTTGTTCAAGTACCTGTCAAATCCACTTTGCAGAGAGAATCTTTGTTTGGTGGATGTTCTACTATTTGTCACATTCTCCATTCTTCTAACCATCATCATATAAGTATTTTGTCTAATATGCAGTTTACTGGCCTTCAATCTAACAAAGTGTTTACTTGACTCCATGCCCAATGGTGATTCACTAGTCTGCATTTTAGCTTATTCTTTTATTCTTTCTCTTTCACTTTACCTGATCCACCTTCTTTCAAAACCCAAACACATCCTTATTTATAAAATCATAGCAATAACTAAAGATGTGGTAGGCTTGACCCTATAGCAGTCTAGGGGCAACTTCTATCACTAACACCACCCTTTTTCATAAATAACTCCCAAGCAAATCAGCAAGGCCAGGCATTCAAAAATGAGCAAAAGAATGCAGATTCATTTGGGAAAAGGCCAAGGAAACAACATGTTCAATGTTGGATATGTGAGGGGAATCACTTATATCGGGACTACCCTCACAAAGGAGAAATAATGAGGACTGTCCACAACATTCATGGGGTTGAAACAATGGAATACATGGGAGAAAGCATGCCAAGGATTTATGCAGCCTTGAACAAGAAGCAAGAAGAGTATCAATCCCCCATGATTGAAGTGGAAGGTAAGATTGATAACCAACCCATAGAAATTTTGATTGATTCTAGAGCTAGCCATAGTTACATAAATGCTAACATTGTTAAAAGATTTCACTTGCAAAGAAGTAAGCATAAGAAATCTTGGTTAGTTTAGTTAGCCATGGGGGATAAGAGTAAAATCAATGAGTTGGTTAAAGATTGCTTGATAGACATGAATGGACTTAGCACAAAGGTAAATGTAAACATCATACCATTGGGTTCATATGATTGTCTAATTGGCATGGATTGGTTGGAAAAACATCATGTTGTCCTAGATTTTTACAAGACAATCACATGTATTGATGAGGAAGGGAAGCAAGGAAAGATTCAATTCATTCCAAGAGTTGTAGTTGTTAGAGATATTTCAACTATGTAGTTGAAGAAGAGCTTCAAGGAGGGATGTTAGATTTTGCAGCCCATATGGAGGAGGCCTCCAAAGACAAAGTGGCAAGCACTGAAGAACATCCGGTCTTGAGAGATTTTGAAAATGTTTTTAGAGAAATTTCAAGATTTCCACCAAAGAGATACATTGATTTGGTGTCAGGAGCTGGCCCAATGTCTAAGACACCTTACAGAATGGGTACACCAGAATTAAAAGAGTTACAAATGCATCTTGAAGAAATTTTGAAGAAGGGATATATATGCCCAAGTGTGTCGCCTTGGGGAGCCTCGATTCTTTTTGTGAAGAAGAAGGATGGAAACATTAAGGATGTATATTGATTTCAGGTAGCTTAATAAGGTTACCATAAATAATAAGTATCATTTTCCCATAATTGATGATTTGTTTGATCAGTTGCAAGGTGCGAGAATATTTTTCGAAGATTGACTTGAGATCAAGCTATCATCAAGTAAGGATAAAGGAAGAATACACTAGCAAGACAACATTCAGAACAAGATATGGGCATTATGAATCCACGATAGTGCCATTTGGACTATCAAATGCCCTAGAAGTATTTATGTGTTTGATGAATGGAGTGTTCAGGGAATACCTGGACAAGTTTTTAATTGTGTTCCTAGATGATATTCTTGTCTACTCTAAATCAGAAGAGGAACATTAGCAACATTTAAGAATGTTGTTGCAAGTTTTAAGAGAGCATAGATTGTATGCCAAGCTAAGTAAGTGTATCTTTTATCAAAATAAGATTCACTACTTGGGGCTTATAATATCAGCAACATGGATAGCAGTGGATCCTGAAAAGATAAAGACCATTAAAGGATGGCTAGTGCCAAAGAATGTGATAGAGGTTAGATCATTCATGGGTCTTGCCAGTTATTATGGAAGATTCATAAAATATTTTTCTAAGATTGCAAGTCCAATCACTTCTTTGCAAAGGAAGGGAGTGAAATTTGAATGGACTTCAAAGTGTGAAGAGAGTTTTCAATAGTTGAAGGGAATATTGACAAGTGAACCAATCTTGAAGATTGCAGATCTAAACGAATATTTTGTTATGTGCACCAATGCATGCAAGGAAGGACTCGGTGGAGTTCTCAGTCAAAGGGACCATGTGGTATGCTATGAGTCCAAAAAATTAAAAGAGCATGAGAGGAATTATGCTACACATGACTTGGAGTTAGCAACGATTGTACATACATCAAAAATGTGGAGGGATTACCTTATGGGTAAGAAATTCAAGCTAAAGACATACCACTGTGGTTTGAAGCATTTGTTTGAACAACCAACACTAAATGCCAGGTGAACTAGATGGTTGGAATTTTTGAGTGAATAGGAATTCAAAATTAAGCATATAAAGGGAAAGGAAAATCAAGTGGCTGATGCACTCAGTAGGAGAGCTCATGAAGTGCAAATTTTCAACCATCATCATGTACACGATAGATCTGAAAGACAAAAATTTTGCAGTAGCAAATTCAGATCAACACTATGAAAATAAAAGAAGTTTTACAACAAGGTAATTTTCAATAGAAATTTAATTATTATGAGTTGAAAGAAGACAAAATTCTGATGTACAAAGTTAAGGTGTATGTGCCAAATTCTAGTGAGATGAAGAATGCAGTTTTGAAGGAAATGCACAATGTGCCATATGTCGGGAACCCAAGATATCAAAAGACAATTGCAGTAGTAACAAGCCATTTTTTTTGGACAGGAATGAAGAAAGAAGTGGCTAATTACATAGCCAAATGTCTAGAATGTCAAAAAGTAAAGACAAAAAATAGACACCCAACATGTTTGCTACATCCATTTCCCATTCTGGAATGGAAGTGGGAAGTAGTTACAATTGATTTTATTACTAAGCTTCCCAGGACAATGAAGAAACATGATTCCATCATGGTGGTGGTGGACAAATTAACTAAAGCAACACATTTTATTCCAGTAAAGACTACACACAAGGAAACAAATATTGCAGAAATCTACATGAAAGAAGTTGTTAGGCTACATGGAGTGCCTAAGGAAATAGTTTCAGACATAGATCCAAAGTTTACTTCCAATTTTTGGAAGGCTTTGTTCAAGGGATTTGGGACAAATTTAAATCTTAGTACAACATATCATTCAAAGTAAGTTGGGGAAACAGAAAGGACTAACAATATAATTGAGGGCATGCTTAGAATGTATGTGATGGATCAACCATCAAAGTGGGAAGATTATATCCATTTAGTTGAATTTGCCTACAATAATGGATATCATGCCTCATTGAAAATGATTATGTTTGAAGCATTGTATGGCAGAAAATGTAACACACCAGTGAGTTGGGATAACCCAATAGACAAAGTAGTTGTTGGGCCAGAATTGTTAAAGGAAATGGAAGAGCAGATGGAAAAGATAAAGAAAAATTTAAAGGTTTCCCAAGATAGGAAGAAAATTTATGCAGACATGGACATAGTTTTCATAGATTTTAAAGTGGGAGAACATGTGTTCTTAAGAGTAAAGGCAAAGAGAAGTTCAATAAGATTAGGAAGTTTCCCAAACTTGGTAGCAAGATATTGTGGACCTTTTGAAATATTAGAAAAGGTAGGGCCAGTTGCATACATTTTAGCTTTGCATGCATCCATGAGAGTGCATAATGTATTTCATGTGTCATTGTTAAAGAAATATGTGCCTGATCCTAACCACATAATTGATTGGAATGTGATCTAGGTGGAGCATGAAGGGGATTTCCAGGTGGAAAGCGTACACATCCTAGACCAGAAAGTCAAGGTGCTCGAGAACAAATCCATAGGGTTGGTAAAGGTTCAATGGACCTACTATGGTCCTGAAGATGATACATGGGAGCATGGAGAAAACATCGAGGCATAATACCCGGAAATTTTTTATAGTTTTGAAGAACACATAATGCAAGACTCCATTTTAAGAAACTAAAATTATGAAACCACATATTCGATTCCTAGCCAACTACGTTGGGGACCTTGATAAAATAATGGCTCATTCCTTAATTATCCCTGATAAAAAGATGGTACATTTCTTGGGTTATCCCTGATAAATGAATGGAGCATTCCTTGGGTCGACAAGTTGAAAGGAACATGAGATTTTGGTTAGAGCTCTTGTTGGAGTTGTTAAATTGTAGAATTTTATTTTCTAAGTATTGTGATGGAATTTGAATATGTGTGTGTGTGTGTGTGTGTGTGTGTGTCGGCATAGAGTGCACCGAGGATGGCACACAATTGTAGGGGAGGGAGAATGTAACATCCCCACTATAATCCCTAGTTTAATTAATGCTTATGTAGATACAATATGTGGCTACTTCCAAGCAATGTAATATGTGAATTGTATTTCCTTGTTTTATTAATAAAAATGTGATGTCAATTGCTAAGGGGACATGGATAAGAGATGGGAGCTGAATTAAACCACAAGAGGGGGGAGTGTCTAATATAATGGCCAAGAGGGGACCAAGGGGGAAATTACCCATGTATATTAATTTAACCCATTTTCCGAAATTTTCTATTTGTATATGAACCTTCCCATTTCTAATTGAGTGTTCCCAAAACCAATCATTGAATACATGTAAGAGGGTGGGTGTGAGTGGTCACATTCCAAAGTTATTGAGAACATGGGGGTTGAGTACAATCATCTTGGGGAAGAGTGTGAGTCAAGAAAGGAAAGCCAAAGAGACAAAATTTGTATGGGTTGGAACAACAATTTTTAGTTAGTCAATTTTGTGCATGGAAAACAAGTAGAGAAAAAGAAACATAGCTTGAAGTTGATGCAATCATGAAGGGAGAATTCTAGAGCATGTTGGAGCGTAATTGAAGCTGGAAAACTGAAGAGCCGGGTTGTCAGGCCTAAAGAGTGAACTCATGTGTGAGTTGCACTAAAACAACAAGTGGTTGTGTTGGTTTGTTTATAGTTTTCCCAGCAGTAGTTTCCCTTGAGTTCCCACCTGAGAGATTCCTAGTTGTCTGTGCCAGAGAGACCCTGATAAAAGAATGACACATCCTTTGGATTATCCCTGATAAATGAATGGTGCATTCCTTGGGTTGGACAGGGTAAGAGGAAGAGAGTTGATGGTGGAAAATCAGGATAATTGTAGGATAATATCAGTTGGGTTGAGAGTTTTATGAGCTGTGAGTGGACTGTCCACCCTCTTTTGCGGATTTATAGCCTCACCTCGAGGGTGACTGGTTGTTGAGATTTGGAACAATCAGTCTATGGTCGGGTGGAACTTCTGTCCCAAGCATCTGGTTGCACATCTGTTGTGAAAAGATAAGTGTTTTATCTTGTTGTTGTGTTAAATTATGTGTTTAATTGTAGTGCATGAACTCTGTGTATTTGGAAGTGATTTATATGTTGTTGTAATGAGTTGTTTAGCTGCATTTTATCTTGATTATTAGCATGTTGTAGATGCTTCTATTTTGTGGTTATAGACAATAGTTAAATCTATTTTAAATTGTAGCTGAAAGCTACAGGAAATGAGTTAACTGTAAATGAATTAAATTAGTTGGCTGTAAATTTCATTTTTATGTATATTTTGCACCGCAATGTCCCTCGATTGGGTTGGGGAACATTACAAGTGGCTTCATGTGAACCATTCATTCTGTAAGGGGTACAATGAAGATCAAATGTTTCGTGAGGATTATGCCAACCCCCTACCTCTGAGCTTCTTTCCGGGTGTTAGCACCAGAAGTCACCTCTGGATTGCAGTAGAGGTAAGCCTAGTACCCATCAGTTTATATGTCACAGTTGGTTTTAAAGAGGTCAAATTGGCGCAGACTCAATGACAATAACGTTCTAACTCAGAAATATGGACTAGCATGCACAAGCATTTGAGGTTTGGAATCAACTTCAGTCAGTAAGTTGGAGTAAGGGTGAATAGAGGGAATACTTTGGTGAGAAGAGTGTAGAGGTATATCGTGGACATCAGGGCTTCCAGCAGCCTAAGGAGGAATAACTTAAACACAAGATCCTCTTGAATTCAAATCTCAAAGAAACTGAAATAAATTATAACAACACTATAATCAAACATCATCATAATACAGTTACAACAATTCATGTGAATTAGTCACTCATGAACTCTCTCGGTATCAGAGACAAATAAGATGGAGAAATAAAGTTGACTTAGATTAACCAAGATGTCTCAAAAACAAATACATAACCAGAGAACCAGTGTTCTTCATAAAAATATTACAATAGCAGGGAGCCTAGCTCAACCATTCGACCTTAACAAAATATCAAAACTGCCTATATATATTAAAATGTTGCAACCACCATGAATGTGATCAGATCACTGCCTTCGAATCCTTCAGTCAACGCCCACTCTGTCAGGTTGTGTAGACTTCATGATGTCAGACACGAGCCAAACATAGTTATGTGCTTTACTGGAAAAATTTTCCATAAAGAAGCTTCAGATCGTAAGTGTGCCTTCATGGATGCTCTCTACAATGTTTTCCATTTATGGGATGAGGCGAGGTCTCAACCGTTGCCCACAATCTTCAATAACTTTCTTCATTGGGATTAGGATTGGGCCTGACACCCATAATTGTTCTTAGACGATGCCAATGACTTCTGCAAGTCCATCCTGACGCCTCGAGGCCATGTATGGTCTTTGTCTGTGACCAATTCGAGCTTTGTAGGTGGCAATCTGATAGCGTATGTGCAGGGGTGATGTGGAGCGAGGTGCTTGACGAAAAATCGTATGCACGAACGAGTGAGTGACGGCCATGCGCTGCTCTTGGATAGAATGTTATATGAGCACGTGATTGTGGGGAAGTTCAAAGGTGGTTTGGATTTAGACCTATTTTGGGCCCACAATCCATCTCCCTTCGCCACGTATCGCTCTTGACTTACCATGGTTTCAATTGCGGGACCGCTCAAGAAAATTATTGCTCGAGCATGTTGTGTTCCCGCAATGGACTGTGGTCATTGATATCATGATCTTGGATGAGGATTTCACGATCAACGGCTCAAATATTCCCCCTCCAAATCAATGGATTAGATCTTCCCTTTCAAAACAACGACTGAGATTTGGTTTGCGGATCGGCCTTTGGGCCTTTCAATACTCAAACTTTTTTTCTCCAAGAAAATTATCTGGAGGTAGGGATCCGATGACACACAACTCTTGTTGATCAATGGCTCAGATCCATTTCGGGCCTTCGACCACTTCGACAACTTCGAAAAATTTGACGCTGAAAGATTAAAACTGCCTTCTGGTTATGCTTCAATCCCGAAACATATTGTTTGAGAAAACTGTGTTTTGTGTTCATGGTTGCAGCCTGCACGATCAAGGAATTGAACAACTAGATGTGGGTTTGGGAATACAAAAGGATCAGTGATAGAGGCCAAGGAGATGAGTGCTCAAACACAAAGGGGCAAACAAAAATGACTTTGCCGACTGAAGGGGAAAATTAAGACTTGGTCTGCGAAAAGGATAGAGACATGGAAAAATTACAGACTTAGGTAGAAACCACAAACCCACAGGGCTCTGAAAAGTTCATGTGATAACATTTGGCTCCACAGGGGATGGCATGCTCCCTGTGAGCTTCCAAGAACCAGTAGTTCCAGTGCCTTAGTTGTTGAGTTATGGAGTCATGCTCAAAAAACGTCCTGATGAGGATTACAGGCCGATAATTACTCTAAACAAAAGCAAACACATGGGCTCCAGAAAGAGATTATTTATGTATAGTCCTAGGCTAACTGATTTTTACAAAGCATTAGGTGAAAGAAAACTTCCACCATAACCACCCAGACTGTCTGGTAATATAATTATTCTATTTACTGCAGATGATCCACAAAAAACTAGGGAGGTATGATAGCAGAACGAGAACATGGCTTGGAACACTGACCATGCCCCCAAATGCCGATAAGGTGAATAATTTTGTAGGCTCCAATGCTTTTGGAAAACATAGCTCCATATATAGCCCCACAAGGTCACAAAATTTATAATTAGGGGAGCTCAACTGGTAAGAAATTAATTCTTGTCCTTCATTGTGGCTCACCCGTCATTTGATGTTCTCAGAGTGTACATGTGGGTGGAGAAATGATGCAAGTTGGCTAATACCAGGTGATATTTGCTCGTTTACAGGTTCTGGACAGGAGAAAAACTGCCCACTTAGCTCCTCCTTTACATTCTTCTCTTTGTCTTCTGCAGGTCCAGGATGGTTGATTTCCACCCAATGCTTTCCTTAACGAATAAAGGAAAAGGCTCTATATTTTGGTCTTGGAAATATTTCATGAAACCATACTCACTTGTGAGTATCGATGAAATAATGCCATTTGAAAATTTCAGAAAATCTGAAACATACGACTCCATGTATATGGCCATAGGATCATGAATAACGTGACATAAATTTGCCTGCTTTAGAGGACCAGGCTGCTCCTCTGTAAATGCCTCTCTTATTTCAAATAAATGACCTCCTTGTTCTTTCGAAACCAACTCTTGATCACCAACAATTGCAGTCTCTCCTTCATAAGAATGATCATAAGATAATGGTACAGTGGGATTTAAAGCATCACAACTATGATAAGCCAAGAACATATAACTATATATGAAATCAACCACTACTTCGTGTTCAAAATGTTCTGAAAACTGATCATAATATTGATATGCATTCCTGCCCATAGAAAAATTTGCAACTATTAAGGGATTTGATTCCAAATGTGAATCACACCCACTTCCTCGTTGTTGTTCCAGATATGAATTATACTCACTGTCCTCTTTCTCGGAATCTGAAACATATTGACAGTCTTCTTGCTTATGCACATGAAATTCTTCAAGACATGCTTGCATATGAACCCCCCTGCTAGCCCTAATGTTCTTTTCGACTTCTTTAGCATCTTCAAATAGGTGTCTTAAGGATGAATATTTCCTTTCTCTCGGGAGAAGGACAAGCTCTGGATGTTGATCCATGACATAGTACACCATGGAAGCAGTCTCTGTGGGTCTGATCTCCACATACATACTATGATAAACAATGTAAAACCTCCTATTGAAGACAACCAATGATTCCTCTTCCCCTCTTCTCAATGCATTAAACTCAAACCAGTAATGATCAAGGGACTTGTTCTCACCCTAACACTTTAAAAATGCCTGGAATAGCTTGGTCCAGGAGCCAATAGAACCGGCTTCCAGACATCTAAACCACATAACAACATCTCCAAACAAAGAGTGTGACAACAACCTCATGATAACATCATCATGAACAATATCAAACTTGTCAACAAAGTCCTCAAAGTCCCCCAAGTGGCTCTCGGCTGTAACATGGTATTCTCCAAAACATCGAGGAAGATACTCAAAGGAATAAAGAGGATAAGGATGAAGGTCAAGTGGTAGTCTTAAAGGTTTAAACATCTTGTCTCTAATCTTGGATAGAAAACTGGTGAGCTGAATATGAGGTTTAACAAGAAGATGGACAGGCTCGACAGTGATAACGGAAGGCAATGAGATCTGAGAAGGCTTTGAATCATTTTCAACCCCCTCAAGGCTACAAGGGTGATCAACTTCGAGAGGAAAACCAATACAAATCTCACTTTTATGAATAGGCTGAGGTGAAGGCATAAGATTAACATCTACAACACAAGAAGAGGGCATGTCTTCTTCTTCCAAGGATGGATAAATAAAGGAAGGATTATTATCATATGAATAGACAAAGAAGAGAATAATCCTCTTTATATGTAAAGGGAAAGAGAGAAATGAGTTGATAAAGAAAAATAGGATTTCATGAAACAAGATCATAAACTGATACCTGGTCTTCCCCTTTGGTATGGTCATATTTCTGTCAACAAGGTCCTCCCCAGTGGAGTCTTTGATTGTGGAGTCATCAGGTGCAAGTTGAAATCTTCAATGGTTTTGATGTCTGATGCACCTTCAGAATCAAAAGTTTGTTGTCGTTCTATCCCAAGGAAAATTCTTCAATTCATTCCCTGGCAATGGCGCCAGAAATGTTAGCACCAGAAGTCACCTCTGGATTGCGGCAGAGGTAAGCCCAGTACCCATCAGTTTATATGTCATTGTTGGTTTTAAAGAGGTCAAATGGGTACAGACTCAATGATAATAACGTTCTAACTCAGAAATATTGACTAGCATGCACAAGCATTTGAGGTCTGGAATCAACTTCAGTCAGTAAGTTGGAGTAAGGGTGAATAGAGGGAAGACTTTGGTGAGGAGAGTGTAGAGGTATGTCGTGGACATCAAGTCTTCCAACAGCCTAAGGAGGAAAAACTTAAACACAAGATCCTCTTGAATTCAAATCTCAAAGAAACTGAAAGAAATTATAACAACACCATAATCAAACATCATCATAATACAGTTACCACAATTCATGTGAATCAATCATTCATGAACTCTCTCAGTATCAGAGGAAAATAAGATGGATCAAGAAAGATGACTTAGATTAACCAAGATGTCTAAAAAACAAATGCATAACCAGAGAACCAGTGTTCTTCATAAAAATATTACAATAGCAGGGAGCCTAGCTCAACCATTCGACCTTAACAAAATATCAAAACTGCTTATATATACTAAAATGTTGCAACCACCAGAAATGTGATCAGATGACTGCCTTCAAATCTTTCAGTCGGCCCCCACTCTGTCAGGTTGTGCAGACTTCTTGATGTCAGACGTGAGCCAAGCATAGTTATGTGCTTTACAGGAAAAATTTCCCATAAGGAAGCTTCATATCGTAAGTGTGCCTTCATGGTTGCTCTCTGCAACATTTTCCATTTATGGGATGAGGTGAGGTCTCAACTGCTACCCACAATCTTCAATAACTGTCTTCATTGGGATTAGGACTGGGCCTGACACCCATAACTATTCTTAGATGGTGCCAATGACTTCTACAAGTCCATCATGACGTCTCGAGGCCATGAATGGTCTTTGTCTGTGACCAATGCGAGATTTACAGGTGGCAGTCTGATAGCGTATGCGCAGGGGTGATGCAGAGCGAGGTGCTTGAAAAAAACCCACATGCCCCAACGAGTGAGCGATGACCATGCATTGATATTGGATAGCATGTTATATGTGCACGTGATTGCGGGGCCACTCAAAGGTGTTTTGGATTTAGACCTCTTTTGGGCCTGCAATCCATCTCCCTTCGCCACGTATCGCTCTTGACTTACCATGGTTTCAATTTGCGAGACCGCTCAAGAAAATTATCACCCAAGCATGTTGCATTCCCGCAATGGACTGTGGTCGTTGATATCATGATCTCGGATGAGCCTTTCATGATCAACGGCTCAAATCTTCCCCCTCCAAATCAATGGATCGGATCTTCCCTTTCAAAACAACGACCGAGATTTGGTTCGCGGATCGGCCTTTGGGCCTTTCAATAGTCAAACTTTATTTGCTCCAAGAAAATTCTCTGGAGCTAGGGATCTAACGACATGTGGCTCTTTCTTATCAATGTCTCAGATCCATTTCGGGACTTCAGGCCTTCATCCACTTCGGCAGCTTCAACAAATTTGGCGTTGAAAGATTAAAATTGTCTTCTGGTTATGCTTCAATCCTGAAACAGACTGTTTGAGAAAGTTGTGTTTTGTGTTCATCGTTGCGGCCTGCACGATCAAGGATTTGGACAACTGGTTGTGGGTTTGGGAAGACAGAAGAATCAGTGATAGAGGCCAAGGAGATGAGTGCTCAAACACAAAGGGGCAAACAACAACAACTTTGCCGACTAAAGGGGAAAATTAAGACTTGGTCTACGAAAAGGATAGAGATGGGGCAAAATTATAGACATAGGTAGAAACCATAAACCCACAAGACTCTGACAAGTTCATGTAATAACACTGGGTCCTTTCATTTCTTACTTGATAGCAAGAAATATGCTTGATTTAGGTCTTCAATTAGTGTTTCTCTTTGAGTGACTTCACTTACAGGTTTCAACCATTAGTTTCAAAACCACCATCAACATGCTAAAATTTCTACCAACGATCCCAATAGCCACACCTACAACAACATGTTTTGGAATACATAACAAAATTGTGACAATTTTCTGCAGGTTCTCACTTTGTTAAATCTCTTTGAAGACTGGAGCTGACTTGTATGACCCAGGTACAACATGGATATTGGTACTTAGAAATTGCAGTAGTGTATTTCATAGAGGCTACCAGATGGGGGACTAAATAACCCAGTTGTGTCATAGACCCTAGAAAAACCAAATATGTCAGAACGGATCTGTTAGCACAAGAATTTTCAACTAGAAGAGGCCTAACTATCTGAGTTTTGGTTTTTTGCTAAGTGCTAGTTTCCCCAAAGGTAAAAGGCACTACCTATGCTATGGTCAAGGCACCTAAGTAAAATGGTTTTGTCGTCATGAAAACACACACACTGCTCTGTACCTATTCAAGATTGAAAGGCACTACATAATATTTCACAGAGAACAGAAGTTGCATACAGGTGCAACATAGTCGGGCGCTACCTACATGCACTGCGTAATATTCTGGCAGAAAACGAATTGTACAGAGTTATTTTACCAGTTTTGATTCATTAACTTAAAACTTTGATTGTGAACAATTGAGAAGGTATTTTTGAAAACTGGAGGAGGTTTTTGTTTATAACATTCCAAATAAAAAAAACCTCTCCCAGGGTTTTAAAATGTGGTATGGTTTGAGAGATATCAGACGTAGAAGTGGCGCTACCTACTCTATTATAGCGGCGCTGCCTAATTTCCTGTAGCGGTCACGGATTTTGACATTTGCCTTATTGGGAGGTTGCCACCTATCAAGGAGGATTCAAATGGCTTCTCAAGGATCAGTTAGATGTCAAGGGACACATGCACCTAAGATTTAGCTCCAGCAAAGGCCTCATGCAATGAGGTGGAGACATTTCATTAATGACTTCCAACAAATTCCTAAAAATTAGCAGTTTGTTGGATTTTTGTCTCTTTGATTGTTGCCACCTATCTCCAAGGCTTAGAATACAATGGAGGAGATGGGATTCGACCTCCTTAGTTCATTTGGATGCTATTTTCTATTTAAAGAAAGAAATATCTCTTGGAGAAGGGGATTGATGAGCCAAGAGAGGCTAGAGAGAGATGTAGCAGGCAATTTTCCTGTGTGTGTTCATTTGTAAGCCTGTGGGCATTTTTTGATTGTAAGCATTACTGCTATTGGAGACTCATGAGAGATGTGATTTCATATTGTAACTCTTATGTCTATATTTCTTCTTATTTGAATATATTGTAGATTTGAGGATCAAAGGTTGTCAATGATTTATGGATCCCTAAGCAGTAGAGGATCTGTTGTATTTTTCCCATCAGTCATTGTTTATATTCAAGTATTTTTTGATTCATTAAATTGAGAGGATCTCTATTTACTGAACATTCTATCTTATGTTTTCCTTCTTCATTTCTTCCACCTATCAGCATATAATCTTCTTTTTTGTTAAGCAGCTTTTGTGCCTTTGATGAGTGGGATGTTGTGACTCCATTGCCCATTTTTGTAGCCTACTGATATGCAGTTTGTTTCCCTCTCTCTTTCTTTATCCATATTGTTGATCCACCTATTCAAAACCAAAGTTATATTTTACATTTTGATGGGTGCTAAGCTTACACTTTAGCAGTTAAAGTGTGACTTTCAGTGCTAACATTTTTGGTGTCATTGTCGGGGACGGATTTGAGCAGATTGAAAATATCCCTGGGAAGAACGACACTGTACAACTCCAGCTTTAGATGGTGACTGAAGTTGGACACCTTCAAGACTACACATTCACCATGGCGACTCCATTGTTCAGAATCTCTAGGTGACTCCACTGGGGATGAGAAAAATCAAATGGCTATGAAGGCTCTCCTGGCTAGGAGGTTTGCCCCACTCAATTTCTCAGCCATAGATGGCTATCCACATCTTGTGCCTCAAATTGATGAATGGAAAGATCTTCTGCCTAGATTTTATGAAGGTGATGATGACAACCCTTTTGAGCATGTTCATGAATTTAATGTTTTGATGCAATAACTTGACATCCATCATGAAGATATATTGATGAAAATGTTTGTGTATTCATTGGAAGGCTATGCGAGGTAATTGTATAGAACACTCCCTGCTTCTAGTATTTCCTCTTTGAAGGACTTTCATGAAGTTTTTTATTCTCATTGCAAGATAATTTATCCAGCTAAAAGACTTTTTGAGAATTGTTGTGAGGGGTATGCATCATATATTCAAGATTCAGGAAGTGATTCCTCTAGTAGTGGTGATGAAGGGGATTATTATAGAGAGCAGGACTTAGATGATGAGTTTCATAATG
>SNQJ01S0068984.1:3950-32417 GCA_010110895.2 Picea sitchensis
ACCAAAAATGACATGCCAAGAAATATCCATCTAGGATATTTTCCCTGACAAATTCACTTTCCTTCATCTCATTATTCCACAATTAAGCATGGGTTCTCTTACTCCACAAAGCGTCTTCCTGTGAGGGCTTTCACCATAAGGGGCCCACTTTGGAGTTCATCCATATTTAATTCTTATCAACCATGAAAAAACAATAATGAGTCATATTTACATCAAACACTATTGGGTCCATTACCCAAAACTTTGTGCTACGGCTCTTCAAGGGTTGACATCAATGACAACCAACCTTAATCAACACAAATACTCTACCTCCTTTACTCCAAAGAAACATTTGTATGGTTTGGCATATAGTTGCTTCTATTTTAGTAGTTGTATCACCTTGTCAACATGTCACACATGATCCTCCCAAGACTTATAGATTAGTATATCATCAAAAAATACTAACACAAAGTTTTGAAGGAAGGGCTTGAAAATGGAATTCATCAACCCTTGGAATGTGGAAGGTGCATTTGTAAGGCCAAAAGGCATGACCAAAAATTCATAATGGCCTTCATGANTTCATTTGATAGGTGGATGGATTTTATTTTTTATGCTTTCCAAATGCCATATTTAAATCATTAAAATGCAAATAGTATTGGACATGATTAACAAATAGAGACCTAAAAGATACGTGCTAGTTAATTGGCAGTTTGCATGAAAGAATCACATTTCATTTACTATCTCATCATTTCTTTGGTATTTCAATGATATGGTTATAGGTATGTTTATTGATGAGAATTTTGAATCTAATGGTTATGGATTGATAAAATTGCTTGCATATACCTCATTGTTGAACCAAAATCATGCGTCACTTTTTATTTCTTTTAAAGTTTGAGTATAGTGTAATTCTTGTATTTATTGGACTAAACGTTTATATGCATTTACAAGTAGAATTGCATGTTAATTAGAAATTAGATTGAATAAAAGGGGATTTGTATAAATTTATTTTTAATGTTGAAGGGAGATTTTTCTTTAAGGAAAGATTAGTTTTTTTAATAATCTTTGGTTAAAGGAATAACTTGATATTTTTATTTTTTTATTTTTCTTTCACTAGTGGTTCATCACCTTTCATACCTAGTTATTGTCAGAATACAATTCATGAATGATATTCAAGCTTATTGCATGAAAGAAAATATATTTTCATTAGCATGTGTAGTATTTATATGGTATTTTTCATAAAGGAATCAAATGAGAACAAAGTTTACATTCACAAAGCTAGGAACCAATGTTATATCTCTTCTAATGATTCAATGAATCTATCATTTTAATTGTTATTGTGTCAACATTTGTTGATGAGATGGTGAGTTGAATGAATTTTTGTTGAATGAATGGATTGGAATTTTTTTTATGCACATGCTATGTATCCAATTGGAATCTTTCATTTTTTCATCTTCAAATCTCATATTAGATTATTTTAAGTGTTATAATGATGGAGGATCCACATATGTTGCACATGTTACTTTGAATAATGATTGAATGAAATAAAAACATGTGCATATTCTTTTTCAAGGTTGAATAGAAATTGTATTGGCTTCATTTTAATAAAATCATTGTGAGAAGTAATAGCCATTGGTATATTTATTACCCATTAATAATCCTTTGCAATATAATGTCATAAACACCTCATGCACATTTAATTTTTATTCTGAAACTCAATGATGAATAACTTGGAGTAAGAAGAGAATAGTAAGAATACTATTTAAGTTGGATGCATTTGTTTTCACTTCGATCTTTATGGGAAAAATAGATCGCTTCTCACAAACAAGCTCATATGGAGTGCACTTTGTGGTGTTTCACTAGGTAGTTTTGTATTCCCATAATGTATATGGGAGTTTATCTACCCAATCCTTGAGATTAAGTTGAAAAGTATTTGTCAGGATGGTCTGAAGGATTTTATTTGTACATTCCACCTTCCCATTAGCCTATGGATGATATGGCATAGTTATCTTGTGCTTAATATGGAAAATATTTGTAATGGTTCTAATGTGCATGGAGGTGAATTAAGCCCTTCTATCTATAAGAATTTCCATGGGTATCTTGTACCTGATAAAGATCTCTCTATGGAGACATTTTTCCATAACTTGTTTGTTATAGAAACATTTTCCATACTCCATGCATATTTCTCTTATGGCCTTCCATTTCCCTCTGCAGACCTCATTTCCCCTCACTCTAGATATTAAAAATACTCATTTTTATACATGTACGTGACCTGATAGTTATACAATTCGCGTACATATGCGTACTTCTCCATTACAACCTATGTACATTGGGTTTGGTGCACACAAAATAAAAATTGCATTGGGTTTCCATGCCATGTCATGAGATCTGTGATCATTGACCTTCCATATACTGTAAACGCTCTTAATCGACCCTTCAATTCCATTTGGAGGTTATAAATTGAGCTATATCGAAGCCATGAAGAATTCAATACATTATTGAGATAAAAGACACTCTCGAGAAATTTCACCTCAATTGAGTCTACATCCCTTTGTCCTTGAAAGTATGAAATTTTGTGTTCAACCCCCAAGCTATTTCCTATCTTGTGATGGAGAACCTTATTGACTCCTACATGTGAGATTTCCTTTGTGGAGGATTGAAGTGGTGGAGGCCCAGCTGCAGGGACTTAGTTTCTTGGTTCCAATATGTGTCGTTATAGAACTTTGTCACCTATGTACTTATTTTGATTACATTAATAGAAATGCTCTCTTCTCATCCAATTGATATATCTTGCAAATATTTGTATTTCTTTCCATGGGTGTATTTGTTATGTATGTTAATGGATTATGTTGATTTATATGATAACATTATATATCAATACCACATGCTTGCATATCTTGGTTGTTGAAGACATGTTGTAGGTGTAAAGATTTGGTTCGTGTGCTCAACAATGGTCTTCTTTGGACATCCGGATGAGGTAGGCTTATAGCCTTATCTTGTTAGAATTTCATTTATGCAACATACTTGAGATTAGAGTTGATTTGTGGGTTTCGTTCCGTCTATTATGGTTTTCCCCTAGCCATAGAGAGATTTTAATCGTAACATTGTTCTGTGGTTGTCAGAAGGGCCTTTTCTTCCATCCACTTTGTAATGTAGTTTGTGCACACTAGCATGTAGGAGTTTTTCTAGTATGGAGGGTTAATAGGCCTTATGAAATCAAGGGTCCACTTCTTGAAAGGCTCCACTACTATTTGTGTTTGTAGAGGCATTTTATCTTACTGAATTAGGAATCCCATCCCGTGGATACTATCAAACCTTTTTACATACTCCTCAACATTGTTGGGTTTCAATTTGACTCCTTTTCCAGGTCCATTTTCCTCCATTTTGACCCTGAAAACCACTATTTTTTGCTAATTTTACCTAATTGATGGCGTAACGAGCGTAAATAAGTTAATAAGTTGTTAATTAAGATTAAATATTGTTTTCTTCTTGTAAATAATGTTAAGAGATATTTTCCTTTGCAAAATTATATATAATCCAGTTATTACGGGAATTTACCCTGCTTCATGAGATATTAAAGGAATTACACGTTGGCATATCTTCACTCATTCTAAGGAAGAATTTTCACTTGGATATACTTCACCAATACCAAGATATTTTGATTTATATATCTTTTCATCCCCATGCCATTCAACACCTGAAGGTCAATGATAGTCAAATTCGAGAGGAATTTATTACAGGAAATTCGCAGGTAGTTACTATAGGAAATCCAAATTTGAATCATAGAATTTAGGATTCAATGCCAGAAGTGAGGAATGAGGATAAAATTATCAAAAAATAAAGGACCTGATCCAGAAGATCAAGGAAAATCTATATCAAATGCTATAATGGAGATCTCAACTATTTTTTCTATAATCCATTTTTTAAAATCGAGTGTATTGAGGAACACTCAATTTGCTTGTAATAGATATGAAATATGAGAAAAAAATCATAGAGGAGTTGATGAGAATGTAGTTATGAACCTTAATATATATATATTGTAATTGTTGACATTTTCCTTAAAATTCAATATAAGGAAGTTCTGAGTTATCTTATGCGTTGAAGTTCTCTATATGTTCTAAGTTTATTTGACAACATATCTAGGAGGTCCCCCTGGTTTGTGTTGTTTTTTATCTTTAAGAAGTGTGTGTGTGTTTGTGTGTGTGTTTTGGAAGTACTTCATCTTAGTTGATTTCATACTTGTTACTATTTCCTGTGAGATCATATTCATTGCAATTTCTTGTAGATGCATAATTTTAGATCATAGACAATGTTTCTTTATGTATGGTGAGTAATTGTTTTGGATGATTATTTAAAGACAATCAAACAATTTAATGGTGTTCCATCTACTGGGCTATACCAACAGTTCTCACAGAATATACTTGAAGTTTGAACTGATTCTGTAAACTTTATTACTTGCACATTTCATCTCAGTATTGGATAGATTGATTTTGTCTCCAACCAACCTTTTACTCACATTTATAAATATTCATTTATGATTCAAAAAATTTAGTAGGACAAGACAGAGTGCATTTGTAAGTAAGGACCCGGTGTGACTTCTTGAAATCTAAATCCCTACCATTTGACGAGAAAGTCTAAATGATTGTGAACATAGGAATTATTTTTTGTCAGTGAGATTTTTATCTTATTGTTTTATTATTTAGGTAGATTCAAGATCAAATATGCACATATGGTGTTAGTTCCTCATAATTGTAACTACATGGATTGATAATAAAATACCAATGAATATAGATCAATAGTTCATCCCAACAGACATCGTGGAGATAATGGGACAACAGTATCCAAGATGGAGTACTTTATAGACTATTTTTTTTCCCCAAAGTATCCTCCAGAGGGATGATCATGACATGCTTTCAATACATCATAAATATATTCTTCCATTACACAATGCTGGATGATGGAGTCCAGTCCTGTGTAGAAAAGACATCCTTCAATCCATGAATACCTGCCACTTTGTTTGATGACCTTTTTTCATTATTTTGGTGATAAGTGTGATGAAAATTTTCCGACAACCAAGTAATTATCAATATCTACAAACCATAGTGAGTTAGTAGATTCTACAAAAAGATGCTCATCAAGAAAGGTGTCTTCGACTAGGGGTGCATTCCCATCATTAACAAGCCGACAAAGGAAGTCAACAACAACATTATCTTTCCATGTTTTGTCCATGATGGTAATGTCAAACTCTTGTAACAATAGTAACCATCTGCTCACCTTGACATGATTTATAGGTTTATTCATCAAATATATTATAGCATCATGATCAATGTGTATAACTATAGGATATCCAGTTATGTAATGGGAAAAATTATTTATAGCATGTATGACAACAATAAACTCTTTTTGTATGACTATATAATTTATCTCAGTAGGTGTAATATTCTTACTGATAAAGTATATTACACATGGCTTCCATTATTATTCTTGTTGTCCAAGAATAACTCCAATGGCAGTGTCTGATGCATCTATGGATATGTGGAATAGAAAGGACCAATGTGGACCCCTCAAGATAGGTAATGTTGTTAATTTCTCCTTTAGTTCTTCAAAAGTGATTTGGCACATGCCAGTCCAATTGAATTCAACATCCTTTGTGAGTAATAGGAATAAGGGGCATGCAATTTTTTACAAAATTTTCCATAAAGTGTCTATAACATCCATCCTTTCCTAGAAAACTTCTTACCTCTTTTCGTGTTTCTAGAGGAGGGATATTAATTATTACCTCGATATTCAATGGATCGACCTGTATACCTATAGTAGAGATGTGATGCCCTAGGAAAATACCTTCTATTAACATCATGGCACATTTTTCATTGTTGAGAGTGACATTGGACTCTACACATATCTTAAGTACTTTATCTAAGTGAATGAGAGATGATATGAAGGTGTCATTGTATGTCGTGAAATTTTCCATATATACTTATATGCATTTGTGAATGAGATTGGAAAATATACCAGGAACTTCCCTCTTAAAGGTAACTGGAGAATTGCAAATTCCAAATGGTAACACCCTATATGCAAATGTTCCCCATGGGAAAGTGAATGTGGTCTTCTCTTTATCATTGAGTGCAATTTGAAATTGGTTGTAGCCGCTAAACCCATTGAGGAAAGAGAAGTATTTCTTCCCAGTCAATGTGTCGAACACTTGGTCGATAAAGGGTAGGGGAAAATGGTCCTTGTGGGTGGATTTTTTTAAATCCATATATTCAATGCATATCCTCCATTTAAAATTATTTTTGGTAACTATAATGAGAGGGGAAACCCATTGGGTATCAGATATAGGATGGATTAAATTCACAGAGAGTTTTTTATGTAGTTCTTCCTTAACTATCTCCTTCAATGTTGGGTTCATCCCACGTTGCATTTGGTGAATGGGTTTGGATTATTCTTTGATGTATATATGGTGTGTACACACATTTGGGTAGATTCCATTAATATCTCTGTAGTCCCAGGTGAAATAATTTCTATATATTTTTAGGACCTTAATGAGTTGTTTCTTCTGTGTTTCAAATAGTCCCTAGTTAATGTTCAAAAACTTTCATAGGATAATCTCTAAAGTTTTGGTAAGAAACTTATGGATTTCAGCAATGGGTGTCTCTTGTGGTATTGGTATTGCATCATCCATGGAGAGGTTTTCTATTGGATTATTGAGAGGGGGGGGGGTGAATAAGTAATGAGCAATTTATACCAGTTATTAATCCTTTAAACCACAATGCATATTATTTCAACTTATTCAAAAGTGTTCATCAGTTCATCATCAATATATATTATTGAATCATAAACATTAACATCCATTAGAGCATAATGAATAATAATATACACATCCATGCAATACACAATACACCAATATTTATGTGGAAACCCAATGCAGGAGAAAACCACACAATGATTTTCTTATAAGACAAGAATTACATTCAAGGAAGAACCAACTTCCAATTCTCTAGCTTCAACTGGATGGAGGCTCCAACCCCCTAGTTTCTTAGGCTCCAACTTGAAGGAAGCTCGAATTCCCTAATTCTATGGCTCCAACTAGAAGGATTCTACAACCCTCTGGGTTCTCTGGCTACAACCAGAAGGTGGCTACAACCACCAAGTTCTCAAGCTCTGACCTGAAGGAAGCTCCAACTCCCTGATTCTCTGACACCAACTGGAAGGAGGATACAACCCCATTTCCTTGCCTTGTCTTGCCGCCCTAAAATATAAGTGTCAAATAACTGATGAAACGACTGCCACACTATCACTATGAAATATAATACTATAAATCTATACCAATCTATGCCAACAACATGTAACCAAACTGTACCAACAACCTGTATTCAACCTGTACCAATAATATATAATCAACCTATACCAATAACCTGTACCAACAATATCCTCAATATATCATATCTCATACCCAATATCATAAGAATATCACTCAAATCATGTGCATATATGTCTTTCTAGTCATGTGCCATACATGTGCATACAGTCATAATCATATGTACTAAACCCTCAGATGGACTAGACATCAAACCCTCACTGTTATACATCTTCAAACTAAACCAACAACTTCAGCAACACATCACAACCAAAATCCCTCAACCATGTACCAAAAAATCCTTCAACCATGTACCAAGAAATATAAGATATGCCTCAACACTCAAACCAACAAGATGTACCAATGATAAATATGAGACATACTAGCATTGTATTTATATAGATATATATCATACAGTAAGTTCCATATAACCAACAACCTCTCTAGGGAAAATCCTTAATCTCCCATAACCATGTCTCATGTAAACAACAATATCCAACTACACATAAGAATATGAAACCTTTTGAACCTATAGATAGATATGATGTACATGATCACTGTAGAAATTCCTGTAGACGCTTCTCAGATTCTAGGGACATGTCACCCACATCTACTCAATTTTTCATGACCCTTTTAGATGTACATATCTTTCCCTTCTACAGACCGCATATGTACATGCTTTCCTCCACTACAACCTACATACATATGAACCTTCCTCCATTGCATCCTGTGTACACCTCAGAATCTATGGTTTTCTGAAACTTCGATATTTTCACCGTCAACCCTCCTTTTCTACCTTAGACTTGCATAACTTCAGATGTATCAATGAATACTTGCAGTAAACCTTTCAAAAAATAATAGATATTCAATGTGCTCAATAGTCGCCAATAATAGACCCTTATCTTTTACTTATACTCTTCAAGTAGCTTCCTCTAGGGGTTACCTTCTAACTGTTTTACCCAACTTCCTTCTTTTATGGATAACCCACTTCTAACCACTTTGTCCACTTACAACCACTTACAACCACTTTATCAAATAGTAAACTCACCACTTGTAGTTGCAACTAATTTATTTTTAATTATTTTCTTTTTGCAACAAGTTAACTCATGATTAACTCTTAGTTACAACCACTTTGTCTAGTAAATTTATTCTAGGAGCTTCTAGAATAATTTGACTTCTTTGACATTCTAGGGGCATCTATATAACTCATGAGGGTTCTCCAAATTCACTAATCCATATCTACTCAACCGTGAGTAAATACGTGATGTAACACATATCACCGGAAATGGCACGACATGTACTATCCATCTAGAATAGTCTCACTTGTAAATTCATTGATCTCCATTACATTATTCCTCAACCAAACTTGGGTTCCTTAACAATACTTATCGAGTTACTGGAATGTGCTACCAGACATACTCAAGGGTTGACATCAATCTCTAAGGATTTACATCAATCTACAATATCACAATATCACTCTCCAAGGGTTGACATCAATGACAACCAACTATCCAAACCAACTGTCCATGAATCTAAACCAATTGTCTAACAATATCCCCCTTTGGCACTGATGGAAACACCAACATTGATGGAAACACTTAGTCATGACAACACACATGCTCATACTCCTCATCAATGTTTCTATCTCTCCCCCTTTGACATCAATGGAAAAGAGTATCTCTCCTTAAGGCTGCACCCCCTTACTGAATTCTTCTTGGGGTTTATCCCCCTATGTGCATTGTCCTTTTGGATGATTCCCTTATATAAATTGTCCTTGGGGATGCTCCCATTGTCTTCATGCCTCTGATTACTCTTAACTCTCCCTTTGACAAAGGATTAAATCCCCCTATCGATCTGACATTGTACCTTCTCTAACCAAACCTGGTTAAAATAATATCTCCCCCTATGGGTGTGTCTCCTTATCTATATAATACTAATATTCCTTTATGAAACTCTCTTTCTGATGACTTCTGTGCAAGTTTATGTGTAGATCAATATAGGTCTTCATGTACCTTCTCCCTTTTGGAGTTATTGTCCATTAGTTCTTCCTTGTGTAATCAACTGACATATATATAAAGGATTCAAGAATAAGCATTCAAATATTCTTGTCTCATTATCATTCATTATGATAATATTCTTTTATCTCTAAAAAAATCTATGAACCAATCTCTAAATCAATCTATGACTCCATGCTTTCATCCACTGTCATATATATGTCCAAACTTGCTAAGTGTTCTTACAAGTCCATCTCTATCCATACTATTCAAGACTCTGCTACTCAACTTTCCACAATGTTAACCCATTTGTCTCAGTTACTACATATGCTCCCCCTTTATAATATTCTTATTACCTAGGAGTCTCTAAGATGAATGACTCAGAACAATACCTTCTTTGATGGAGTGTAATCTTCCTCTTTGTCTGTGAATACATCTTCCTTTTAATTCTCTTCTTGAATTTTGTCATCATCCTGCATTTTGACATCTTCATCTTCTACTTGATTTATGCCACTTTCCTCTTTGTCTATAAATTCATCATGGTCTTGTGATACTGCAAATCCTGAAAGTACGATTCTGTGGACCTGTTATTCATTTACATGCTCCTCTTTTTTTCACTTCTTCTCCAAACCTTCTTGTGTCTCTCATCAATATTTTATTTCATGGGAGGCTTTAGCACGCTTCTACAATTTCTAGATATGTGTCCATAGTTGTGGCATTTGTAACATTCAATATTTTGTGGGGACAATAAGCATTTCTTTCTTTATGATTTCTTTCCTAAGCCCTGCAATCTGCAACCTTATGTCCAAATTTAGTACAATAAAAACAATGACCATAAAATAAGTTTACATACCTGGGAGTGAATGCTTTTCCTTGTGGTGTAGTCATTTTGTAATTCTGCCTTGGATGATCAAGGTCTTCTCTTTGGTTGTTTCTTTTACAATGATTGAAGCTTCCTTTCCTTGAATGTAGAGGGTCCTTTGTATTCATTTCTTTTTTATTCATGTTGACCATGATTCCTTCCTTTGAGAAATTTTGTATAACTCTTTTGTTCTATTACTTTCATCATAGAGCTTTAACCTTTCTCAGTTTGCATTTTTTTTATCCTAGTCTAGACCTGTCATAGTATGGCCTTTGATTGTTGATGATCTTATTCAATGTCTTAGTGTTATCTTGTTACGTGTCCTTCTTTTGAAGATATTTTCTTAGAGTGAATGCTTATGCTTCCAACCTTTCAATCATCTTCTCCTTCTCTTCTAGTTGACTTCTGAGTATTTCTTCAATCCTTTTGTCTTCTTCTACCTAGAATTTGAACCTTGTAATTATCTGGTTGAATTTTTTCTTTCTTTCTTTCCGTATTAAAACTAAGGAACTAAGTAATTCTACTCTAAGATTGATTTCGACTTCTTCTTCTGAACTATCATAGTTTCTTGTTTGATTTTCCCTAGCCATAAATAATACCTTTTCTGAATCACTGTCGGTTTCATCATCTTCACCAGATTAGGAATTGTCTGCTCTTGAGTATAGATTTTTCTTGAATATTTTCCTTTTGTTTTTCCAGTTTACCTTTTAATATTTCTTTTCTTTCTTGTGCTCTTCCTCTTCATCACTATCTGACTTCCTGGCATAAGGAAACTTATTTTTAAAATGACCAATTTTACCACAATTAAAACATTTCAATGAAAGCTTACCTTTGTATTTACCTGTTCCCTTTTGCAACTTTCTTACGAAGTTTTCCATTTCTTCATCTTCTTTTGAATCATCACTGCAACTACATTCTAACTTTGGATTTTGCTTCCTCTTTTTATTTTTCTTGGATGCTTTGAATGTTTCTTCCTTTGTAACTGGGTTCTCCTGTTCTATTCTCATTTCACAAGTGGTGAATAATCCATGTAGCTCATCAATGCGTATCGAACTCATATTTGCTCTTTCTTCTAGTGTTGATATCTTAGGATCAAATATCATTGGAAGAGATCTTAGTACTTTTTAACGATTATAGATTCATCAACTTCTTTTCCCAATCCTTTAATTGCATTCATTGTTTCATCAAATCGTAAAAAGTAAGTTGTAATATATTCATTTTCCTTCATATTCAACTATTCAAGTTGACCTCTCTAAGTTTGAATCTTTGCTTCCTTGACTTTGGCGTCTCCTTCATAAACATTCTGAATTTTGTCCCTGTAACATCCCCAGCCACCCATAGGTCGGGGTACTCTACCTTCAAGACCACCCTTGGACTTATTTATCTTACCGATACCTTTTTAAATTAATAAGGACGCATAAAATAAAATATCTAATGACATGCACAAAAATAACCAAGAAGTATGCATATTCTAAGATTCAATTAAAAGATAAATAAATACACAAAAAAATACATTCGGATACAGATAAATAATACCACAACAGAGAGAAATTATCTTTATAAAATATGACACCAACTGGCTACAGACAAAGGACGTTCCACCCAACCGTAGACACTACTACTCGAAATCTCAACAGTAGTGTAACCATCGAGCGAGGGCTATGAATCCACAAGGATGGTTCAAGAGTGTTATTTGGCTTCCTAAACCAATCAGTACTCAAGATCCCATAGGATTTCCCATCACTCACATAAATCCAAGTACACAACTTTCTTCTACCCAGCCTGCACCACCCAAGAGAATGGAGCTCCACCCTTCTCTACCATACAGTCCCTCAGGAATTCCTTCCCCTTCCAGGGCTCCAACACAACTGGTCCAGAATCTCAATGTTGTAACTCTTAGGACTCACATCTATGAATAAAGCTAGACAAAGGCCAATGCATCTCATACATGCAGGTCCCAAGTCATGGCTGGATTACATCAATGACCTCTACAACCAAGGATACCATGGTTACTCTTCAACAATTTGTTTTCCTTTCCCAAGGCAAGACATAGATGAGGATGGATCAACGAGTGATAGGTAAGGATAGGATGAATGAAGGAGTGAGTAAGTGAGTGAAAAAATGGACCATTGATCAAGTGGATGAGTGAAATAATAGAATGAACGAACGAACAGGTAATCAACGAAAAAATCCTTGCACTGAACCCCCCATTAGACTAGAGGTGGGTTTAAGTAATTTCGTGGGGAATCAAGAACCTCATGGCCTTCCCCAAGAAGCTCACATAACTGATCCACTCCCTTAGACAAAAAGGGTAATTAAAATAGGAATAAACACTTAGCCCTTCAATCCCCCTCTCTTGTGGAATCATAGCCCCCGTATAACTCTAGTCCTTTTCCATCTAGCAGCCAACGATGTATTTATTATTAATAATGATCAAAACATTACATTTCTTGGGGACACTAGCCTTTTAATAATTTTTTGGGCACTCTGGCCTCTCAGCATTGTAACAATACATTATTTAAAATTGGGGTTCAAAACTTGGGCTGTTACATCCCCTCTCCCTTATTTTGTCACTGTCCATAGTGCATATACAAAATAGAGATCAAAATCTCAAAATTTATTCAAAAAGTTGCAGGTACTCTGCCTGCATGGAATCTTCATGCTACCAGGTAGCATATTCAGGACCGTAGCAGGTCACCTGAACATTTACTATCTCTATAACTCGATTCTGGAGCATTTTGACATTTTTGTCCAATACCCGCACTAGTTGAACCTGAAAGTCTCCCTCTGTATCTACCTGAATTAGATTCCAATCAATTAAATGGTTAGGATCATGTACATATTTATTTAGTAAAGATACATAAAATACATTATGCACATTCATGGAAGAAGGAAATGCAAGCATGTATGCATCTGGCCCTATTCTGTCCAATATTTCAAATGGACCACAAAATCTGGCTGCCAAGATTGTACAACTACCCAATTTCAAAGAGATTTTCTTGGGATTCACTTTCAAAAGTTCATGCTCCCATAATTTAAAATATGTAGATGTCATGTTCTTATATGCATAAATTTTCTATCTATCCTGAACTGCCTTCAAATTCTGCTTGATCTTAACCATCTGGTCTTCCATATCCTTGAGCAAATATGGCCCAAGTACCACTCTATCTGTTGGGTTGTCCCATCTCACTGGAGTATTGCATTTCCTACCATACAAGGCTTCAAATGGTCTCATTATCAATGAATCTTTATACCCATTATTATATGCAAACTCGACCAAGTGCAAGTAATCTTCCCACTTATATGGCTTATCCATCACATACATTCTCAACATGTCTTCAATTATTTGGTTGACCCTCTTTGTTTGTTTATCTGGTTGTGGGTGGTATGCTATGTTGAAGTTTAGATTTGTACCAAATCCTTTAAAAAATCCCCTCTAGAAATTGGAGGTAAACTTTGTATCTCTTTCTGAGAAAATTTTCCTAGGTATCCCATGCAACCTAGCAATATGTCTCATGTAAATTTCTGCAATATTAGTCATTGTATATGTTGTCTTTACAGGGAAAAAATGAGTAGCCTTTGTTAATTTTTCAACCACCACCATGATTGAATCATGTTGCCTTGTTGTCCTGGGTAGTTTAGTTATGAAATCCATGGTTATCACCTCCCATTTCTTCTTTGGGATTGTAAATGGATGCAACAAACCCTCTGGGTGCCTATGCTCAGCCTTCACCTTTTGACATTTTTTACATCAAGCGATGTAATTAAAAACATCCTTTTTCATTCCTAGCCAAAAGAATTGGATTATTACTATTGTAATTGTTTTATGGTAATCAGGATTTCCATCATAAGGAACATCATGCATTTCCTTCAATACCATATTCCTCATTTCTCCATAACTAGGAATGTAGATTCTATTCTTATGCATGAGTAATCCATCTTCCTTTATCCCATAATCCTTTATTTTCAGTTGTACTTCTCCTTGCTGTAATATTTCCTTTACTTGTAGGTAATGCCGATTTGTAACAAGACCATCTAAAATTCTTCTCTTCAAGTTTGATTGATGCATACTGGCAATAGTAGCATGCATGAGATGCACTCTTCTACTAAGTGCATCGAAAACTTTATTCTCCTTACCTTTGATATGCTTGATATCAAGGTCATATTCACTTAAAAATTACAACCATCTTTTTTTCTTGGCATTCAAGGTTGGTTGTTCAAAAAGATATTTCAGGCCAATGTGGCCTGTCCTTAATTCAAATCTCCTCCTCGTGAGATAATGCATCCACATCCTCAAGGCGTGGACAATGGAAACAAGTTCCAAGTCATGTGTGGCATAGTTCCTCCCATGTTCCTTAAGCTTTTTGGACGCATATCCAATGACATGTCCATTTTGCATGAGGACTCCTCCAAGTCCTTCCTTACATTTGGTTCAACAATCCTTAACACAGGTGCACTAGTAAGTAATTCCTTCAACATATTAAAATTTTATTCACACTTAAGTGTTCATTCAAATTTAGTTTCCTTATTTTGCAAAGAAGTGATGGGATGATCAATATTATAGAACACTACTATGAACCTTTTGTAGTATCCAGTTAATCCCATAAAAAGATACGACTTTTGACACATTTCTGGGTGTTGGCCATCCCCTAATGGATTTAATATTATCTGGATCTACTACTATGCCCTACTCTGAAGTAATGTGTCCCAAGTAATGGATCTGCTTTTGAAAAAAATAACACTTTCTTAGCTTGGCATACAAATGATGTTCTCTCATCACTTGCAACACCAGTCTTAAGTGATGTCCATGCTCCTCTTAAGACTTAGAATAGATAAGTATGTCATCCAATAAAACTATGACAAACTTATCCAAATAATTTTTAAATATGCCATTCATTAAGCACATAAAGACAATTGGTGCATTGGTCAGTCCAAATTGCACCACTACAAATTCATAATGCCCATACATGGTCCTAAAGGTTGTCTTATGAATGTCTTCTTCCTTGATTCTTACTTGATGGTATCCTGACGTGAGGTCAATCTTTGAAAATATCTCTTCTCCTCTTAGATGATCAAAGAGGTCATCAATTATAGGTAGAGGATACTTGTTCTTTATATCATACTTATTTAGTTTTCGAAAATCAATACATAGCCTCAAGGTTCCATCCTTCTTTTTGACAAAAAGTACTAGTGATCCCAAAGGTGAAACAATTGGATGTATGTACCCTTTCTTCAACAATTCCTCCAATTGCATTTTCAATTCTTTTAACTCCGGTGTACTCATTCTGTAAGGTATTTTTGACACCGGGGCAACTCTGGGCACTAAATCAATTGAGAAATCTATCTCCCTTCTTGGTGGAAACCCTGATATTTCTTGGAATACATCTTCAAATTCTTGTAGTACCGAGAAATCTTCAAGGATTGGCCCCTTGGTATTATATAGATCTTCCACATGAGATGCATACAATTGACATCCTTTCCTAAAACATCTTTTCAGTTGTAAGGTTGAAATCTCCCTTATAGAGATGGGTCTTGGAACTCCTTTCACAATGTTCTGATTTCCATCTTCATCAAGACAGGTAAATGTCTTTCTATGACAATCTAGGATAGCATGATGCTTGTCCAACCAACCCATTCCAATTAGAATATCATAAGACCCCAATGGTATGATATTTAGATTGACACTAGTATTCATGCCATTAATACTTATGGAACAACTTTTGACCATATCATGGATTATCCTTTTGGTTCCAGTGGCTAACTGAACCAAACTTGATTTTCCAAGATTACTTTTCTCCAATTTAATCTATCCACTATTTTAGGATCAATGTAACAATGACTTCCTCCTGAATCAATTAAAATACAAACAAGTTGATTTATGATCTAGCCTTCCACTTCGATCATATTGGACTGGTACTCTGCTTGTCAATCATCTAAAGATGCATAGATTATTCCCATATCTTCGATTGTTGTAGCCTCTTGGACATTGTGCATAGTATTCATTATGTCCTTACTGTGTGGGCAATCCTTCTACATGTGATCTTATTTACATCCCCAACATTGGATAGGTGGTCTTCCTCTTTTTCCCAAGGAGCCTCCTTTCTTGGATTTACCCTTAGCATACTGATCTTTATGATTTCTATTAGGCTCATTCCTATTGAAGGGAGGTTTGAATCCTTTCCTCTGCTGATCAGACTTCTCCTTTTTCTTATCCGTCCAAGATTTATGTAGGGATTATTTTCCTTGTCCTTGCTCATACATGCATTTAGCTTTCTTGATGTCCTTGATCAAGGTCTTGGGCTCATCATACCTAATATTTTCTTTATAAAAGGTTGGCAGTCCACTTAGAAACCTATGTATCTTTACCTTTTCATCATTTATAAACCCAACATATTTTAACAATCCCAAGAAATTCTTCTCATACTCTTCCATAGTCATGCCTCCCAAACTGATTTCGAAGAACTCCTACATTTTCTTGTCATAGATCTTCTTTGAGAGGTACTCTTTATGGAAGTAGTTCTTGAACTCTTTCCAAGTGATCCTATTCTCATTAACATGTTCAACTTGCTTCAGTTGATCCCACCACATTGCAGCTTTCCCATGTAAATGGTAGGTGGCAATCCTGGCTTCTAGGTTTGATGAATAGTTATGCAATTGAAAATAACTCTTGAGTCCAAGCAACCATGCTTCAACATCATCTTCTATTTATTTTTTACCATAAAAGGATGGTGGCTTGAGATTCCTCTGATCTCCTTGAAAAATATCCACCTCTTGTCTCCTTCTTTGGTGCCTAATAGGAGACACCTATGGACTACTTAAGGAACATTCAGATGCATCAACATTCTTTTATGAGTAAGGAGGTAGGTGGTGTCTATGAGATCTGCTATCACTTCTAGAATAACCATCTTTTCCACAATCATCTCTTATTTCATGACACCTACTTTCTTCCTCTTTATTTGATCCATTCTTGGCTTGAATTTGCAACTTATTTAAGCTCTGCAACACTCGATAATTTATCTAAATTTGATCCCTCATCAGCCTCTCATTGTCTTCTTTGTACCTCGACACTTCTATTTTCAGGCTTCTTACAGTTTCTATTAATGTTTCCTGCTCTCCTTTTCCCTTGCATCCATTGGACTCAGTCTTTGCATTACCAACTCTGGTATTTTGGCCTTCAACCTCCTTATCATGGTTGGAGGATCCCTCGACTTCTTCCATTTCCTAATACACATCCTGAGTTAATGTGTTTAAACCCCTTAATTATGCAAAATGTGCAAGTGACCATTTTGTTAGAATTATGCATATGGCAATTTTTTTTTGTCAAACCATGTTACAGGTCCTTTTTTCTTCTCAATTGATGAAGAACATATATGTATCAATACACATCATCCAAAAATCCCATGTTATCCTTTAGCCGATACATAATTTTAATTCTGCACAGGCACTCCCTTCAAACCACTACCCTAGGTGACCGTGGCATGAAACCGTGGCCAAATCCCTCTTGGCGCTTCACAACTTTGGAACCTTTAGCTAGGACCAAATCAATGATCTTCATTCTCATTCATGATCAATGATCAAGATCCACTTTGGGACTCCACACTTTGGGAGTTCAGCAGTTTCAACCCCTCTTTCCCCCGGAGTACTCTGTACCCGAAGTTCAAGATCAGGCGCCATGCGGCCACCTCAAATCAACGGGTCTAGTTCACTTCGGGACTTCATCCTTTAGAAATATCAAATTCCCCTGTTTGCTTCCTCTCAGAATGATTCCACCTGGAGTTCACGATCTGCTGACGTGTGTCCTCCCACAGATCGATGACTATGAATCGCTTCAGATCTTCGGGCTTCGAGAGTTCCAAACTTTCCACCTTCACTTTCTCCTAGAGTTATTTCACCCAAAGTCGACAATCCATCAATGCGTCTCTCTCACAGATCAATGACTCTGAATCACTTTGGATCTTAAGGATTCAGTAGTTTCAAACTTTCCGCCTTCACTTTCTCCCAGAGTGTCGATCCTGCGAACTGCTACAAGATCTACTGCCGCGTGTCTTCTGAGATCAATGGTCGATATGTACTCCGACCTTTGGGGGTTTTTGAACCAATGTAACTGTCAGATATTTTTCCTCTAGAGTTCCCAATCTTTGGACTACATGGTCTATCGCCATGTGGAGAGATACTAGAATCAGACACGTGGCCCAATCGGGTGGGTGACACATGTCACGTTTTAACTAAAATTTCAATCCTCCATAGGTTCAAAACTCACTAACACGTGGAACACATCCCCTATGTCCATGTCATCCCAGGTGACATCCGTGATCCACGTCACTTCGAAATTTTGGGCTTCGGAAGCTTTTACGCTTGCCTTTCGGGGTCCACATCACCTCCAGGTGATTTCATTAGGCCCCACCACTTCATCTCTTCGGGCTTTGAGACTTTGGACTTCAGGAGTTTCCACGCTAGCACTCTTCTAATTATCTCGAACTCTGAATTCCCAAACTGGCCATTCTACTGACATGTGTCTCCCTTATCGGACGGTCCATATTAATCCCGAACTTCAGGAAATACTGTTGCAAAGATCAACGGTTCTCAATTACTTCAGGAATTCGGGTAATTATTTCCCTAGTGCTTCTCTCTTAAAAACCTTCCAGAGTGCTAAGTCTCTGAAGTGAGAGATCTGGCATCGCATATCCTCATTGATAGATGATCTAGGTGAACTCTAGGCTTTGGGTCTTTGAGAGTTTTGTATTTTCTCATCTGTCTTTCTTCTGAAGTGGTTATCCTTTGGAGTTCAAGATCTCCTTTTGCGTGTCCACTTCGATGAACGATATGGATCTACTTCAGCTCTTCGTAGTTTCGATGTTCAAGCACTAACATGTCACATCACTTAATTCCTTTCAATTTGTTGGGGCACGCATCGGTGGTTTGGAGTAACCCACAATTCTTCTCACACTCACACATAACCCCTTAGTGAAACTGTGGTTCATATCTCGGGACCGTCTTGGGGAATTAAATCTCATGCAACTTGGGACCCCGCAATGCCTCTTGTTCATTGATCTCTCTCTAATGAGATTTGACGGTTGTGAATTAACCTTTTCTTCGCTTTCATCGAACGACCCTTGCTCAGCTGCCCTCCAATCCAACAATCCCAGATCTCTCTCAATCCCATAGTGGCGATTGGTCCCGAATTCAAAGGGGATGGTCACGATCCTTCAAACCCTTACATAGGATATTTGACATTCTAATTCCTGCATAGATTCTACAATGCCATTCCTCCTAATGTTTTCAACTTCACAATCAAAATGTGATCTCATCCACGAGACTCTGATCAATAGACTCGACCCATACCTGCACGATCTTTCAACCAAAAGCTCTCATACCAATCTGTAACATCTCCAGCCACCCACAGGCCAGGGTATGCTACCTTCAAGCCCACCCTTGTACTTCTTTCTCTTACCGATACATTTTTAAATTAATAAGGACACATAAAACAAAAGATCTAACAACATGCACAATAATAACCAACAAGCATGCATATTCTAAGATTCAATTAAATGATAAATAAATACACAACGGAATACATTCATATACAGATAAATAATACCACAACAGAGAACATGTATCTTTATAAAAGATGACACCAACTGGATACAGACCAAGGACGTTCCACCCAACTATAGAAACTACTACTCCAAATATCAACAAAAGTGTCACCCTCGAGCCAGGGATATGAATCCACAAGGAGAGTTCCAAAGTGTTATTTGGCTTCCCAAACTAGTCAGCACTCAAGCTGCCACAGGATTTCCCAGCATTCACAGCAATCCAAGTACCCAACTCTCTTCTACCCAGCCTACACAACCCAAGATAATGGATCTCCATCCTTCTCTGCCACGCATTCCCTCAGGCGGTCCTTCCCCTTCCAGTGATCTAACACAACTAGTCAAGAATATCAATGTTGGAACTATCAAGAATCATAGTTGTGAGCAAAGTTGGACAAAGTCTAACGCATATCAGACATGCAGGGATCAATTCATGGCTAGATTACACCAACTACCTCTACAACCAAGGATACCATGGTTTCTCTTCCATAGTTCATTTTATTTTCCCAAGCCAAGACATGGATGAGGATGGATCAACGAGTGATAGGTAAGGATGGGATGAATGAATGAGTAAGTAAGTGAGTGAATGAATGAACTAGTGATCAAGTGGATGAGTGAATAAGAGAATGAAGGAATGAAAAGGTAATCAGTGACCAAGCCATCCTCTGAACCCCCCATCAGACCAGAGGTGATTTCAAGTAATTTTGTGGGGAATCAAGAAGCTCACGTAACACCCCCCTATAACCCTAGTCCTTGTCTGTGTAGCATCCAACGATGTATTTATTATTAATAATGATGAAAACATTACATTTCTTGGGCACACTGGACTTTTAATAATTTTTTGGGCGCTCTGGTCTCTCAACATTGTAACATCACATTATTTAAAATGGGGGTTCAAAACCCTGGGTGTTATAGTCCCAAATCTCCTTTGCAGAGTTGCAATGAAAACAATTGCTATATACAGAATCAACCAGACCGTTTAGGATGGAATTTTTGGCTCTCGAATTATTTTGGCTGCGTTTATTTCCATTTTCATTTGTTGGAGGAGTGGAAGGATATTTATATCCATCTACTACTGATTGTCAAACATCAAATCCCTGTGCTTTTACATATGATTTCATTCTTCTGCTCCATAATTCATATTTCTATCCATGAAACTATGGTATTCCATTTTTATACATGTTGTTGCTCTCCATGGTCTACCTTCCGGTAGTTAAACTGTTTCCTGAAGAAAATGACTCAGACATCAATGTTGGATTACTGAGAGGGGGAGGTGAATCAATAATGAGAAATTTATACCACTTATTAATCCTTTAAACCACAACGTATATTCTTTCAAATTATTCAACAATGTTCATCATTTCATCATCAATATATTATTACATCATAAAAATTAACATCCATCAAAGCATAATGAACAATAATAAACACATCCACACAATACATAGTACACCAATATTTACATGGAAACCCAATGCGGGAGAAAACCATGGAATTTTTTTCTTATATGTCAAGAATTACATTCAAGGAAGCACCAACTTCTAATTCTATAGCTCCAACTAGAAGGAGGCCCCAACCCCCTGGTTTCTTAGGCTCCAACTTGAAGGAAGCTCCAAATCCCTAATTCTCTACCTCCAACCAGAAGGAGGATAAAACCCCCTAGATTCTCCAACTACAACCAGAAGGTGGCTACAACCACCAAGTTCTCAGGATCCAACCTGAAGGAAGCTCCAACTCCCTGATTCTCCAACACCAACCAAAAGGAGGCTACAACCCCCTTTCCTTTCCCCATCCTACCACCCTGGAATACAACTGTCAAATAACTGATGAAACTATTTCCACATTGACACTGTGAAATATACTAATGCAAAACTATACCAATATATGCCAACAACCTGTAACCAACATGTACCAATAACCTATAGTCAAATCATACTGATAATCTGTAATCCACCTGTACCAATAACCTGTATGAACAATATCCTCAATAGATCATATCTAAGAGCATAGATCTCATACCCAATATCACACAAATATCACTCAAACCCTGTGCATATATGTCTCTGTATTCATGTGCCATACATATGCATACAATCATAATCATGTGTAATAAACCCTCACATGGACTAGACATCAAACCCTCACTATTATGAAACCTCAAACTAAACCAACAACTTCATAAACACATCACAACCAAAATCCCTCAACCATGTACCAAGAAATAAAAGATATACATCAACACTCAAACCAACAAGATTTACCAATGATAAATACTAGACATATGAGCATTGTATTTCTATATATCTAGCTCATATAGTAATTGAAATAAAACCAACAAACTCTATAGGGAAAATATTGATTCTCCCATAACCATGTCTCTTGTAGACAAAAATATACAACTACACATAAGAATATGACATACCTTTAGAACCTATAGATAGATCTGATGTACTTGATCATTGTAGAACTTCCTGGAGACTCTTCTTAGACTCTAGGGACCTATCACCCACATCTACTCAAGTTTCAATGACCTTTTCATATGTATGCATCTTTCCCTTCCACATACTGTGTATGTACTCACTTTCCTCCTCTGCATCCCACATACGTATGCTCCTTCTGTAGTACCCATAGGCCAAACCCCAACTGTAAATATAAATACAAATGTACTTAAGCTGGTGAGTTGTTCGATATCATTTTTGCATGCATCTTCCATGGTATAGTTCACACATGTATTGCGCACTAAAATGATGAAGTGTGCACATTCTAGGATACCGCACACAACAAACTTAAGTGTGTGTGATTTTGAGGCCAGGGAGCCCGGTGAGACAATTATTATAAGCTAGGAGACTTATGTGTTGAGTTAGATCAGAGAGCCCAGATGATAAGGGCCAGTGATAGTATTTTTGTATATGTATTATCATTAATATAATACACCGTTGTGTGTAGACCGACCAAGATAAAAGATTACCGGGGACTAAAATCCACTAGTTAGGGAAAGGGGGCTAAAAGTTAAGGATAATGGGCTAAGCTAGGGATCTTAAGCCAAAAAGGAATATTATATTAATATTCCTTAAAGTATAAAGTATGGATAATTATTTTATCCTAAGTTTTAAGGATGGGGACAAGTGGGCCAAAGTATTTCTCAACATGACAAGTGTCAAGTTGGGAACATGCATACATATAGTTTGGAAATAGTTCATTTTCCATTCATTCACTCATTCAGATGTCTTTCGTACCTTCATGTACCTATAGCTATAACTGTACCTATACCTGTACATGTACCTGTACCTGGTTAGATTAGGATTTGTATTGAAGAAGTGGGTTGTCAGGCCCATGGGATTTTGAAGTGGTGGGTTGTCAGGCCTGTGAGCAATTCTCTCTAGGTGAGAGAATTGTTGGGAATTGATTTCCTGAAGGTGCCAAAATGTAGCTACAAGGCTCTAAGAATTCCTGTCTGGCCTGTTGTTGAAGCCGTAGAAAGGAAGTGGGGCAGCCAAAGGATTGCTGAGTATATAAGGGGCACACTTCTTGGGGTGGGACATGCATGTGGGGAATGAGGGATTGTAGGTTGTTAGTTTGAGTTGGCAATTGTGATGAAGTTTTTCCTATTGTTTGAGATACATCATCCTGGTTAGGAATTCCTTTACCTGGGTGGAGTTTAGTCCCAGCTCAGGGGTGACCCACTGCTGAGATTTTTGAGAAGTTTGGTCTAAGGCTAGGAGGTACGTGGAAGATCTGCATTCAGTTGGTCATATTTTTACAAAGATAAGTGTCAATTGTGTGTTAAATTACATGTTGTATTATTATGTATGTGTTTATTTTTATAGGTTTTTCCTGTGTGTGTTGAATGTGTATTTTTATTATTATTCTGTATGAATCTGTGCATTTGCAGAATGTATTTGTCTATTTTAAGTTTTATATATAAAGTTCTGCAAGAGTTTCTATGTGTATATGTTTTAATTTTGTATACAGTTCGAAAATTTTATGTGGCATAGCCCAAATGGATGTTGGGAATGCTACAATATGGTATCAGAGCTACAGTTTTCAACACTGACCCTAAATGAGCTGAACAAGTTGAGTTGAAGAGAAATTTCTAAGAGAATTGATTTCAAAGTGGCCAAATTTCAAGTTATGGTGCATCCATGGTAAAAATTAGAAGCAATTGCATGAAATTGGGAAAAAGCTCCAATTTTTGTTGTTAAACTCATGATAAAATTGAGGAATTTGGCCAAGTGGTGAGATATTATTAATCTAATATCTATTCTAGAAAATTCAGACCTGGAATTGTTCGAATTTGAAGTTACAGAGAAGCCATGACAGATGGAGAGAGATTAGTTGATTAAAATTTTCAATTCATGAATTGAGTTTGTGAAAAACAATTGTTCCGGGAATGTCAACCAACAAGGATTTGTTGTTGCAGAGGTTGAATTGGTGTTATCAGAGTGAAATTGAACAAATTTCATAGTTGCAAAATGTACATGGTGAAAAATGGGAGAAGTTTGGCAAAAACCCCAAATTTCTGCAGCGGAATTTATGAAGAATTGATGTGCAGAAAAATGAAGGTGCATAGGTGTGCACACTAAAAAAGAGTGATGTGCAGTGAAACGATTATGATGTGTGGAAAATAAGGGTGTGTGGTTGCACGCACTAAAATTTGGTGTTGTGGAGTACAATTTGGGATGCGCGAAAAATAATGGTGTGTAGGTGTGCATATTTAAATTTAGTGATGCACAATGCATAGTGGTAATGAGTGAAAAATATTGGTCCGCGGGTGTGCATGCTTAAATTTGGCGTTGCGCGGTGCAGAGTGGTAATGCAAAAAAATTGTTGGTGCACAGGTGTGCGCACTTAAATTTGACACAACACGGTGAAAAATGTTGATACACGAAAAATATTGGTGCGCGGGTGTGCGCACTTAAATTTGGAGATGCATGGTGCAGAGTGGTAATGCATGAAAAATAATGGTGTGCAGGTATGCGCACTTAAATTTGGAATTACACAGAGCATAACTAGTGAAGCATGGAAAAATAATAGTGCACAGATTTGCAGACTAAATTTAGCAATACATGGTGCGGATTGGGTGGCACATGCCTAATATTGGCGTGTGTTGTGTGCACAGTATTGGTAGAGCACAGAGGATTTTTTTGGTGCGCGTGCAATGTGGGTATGCATTGCATGCATGATGAATATCCTTTTTGCACGATAGTTTAATTAACGGTGCGTGCAGAGTATTTGTGCATAATGGGAGCGTACTAAACTTTGGCATGGTACAATGAGTAGAGTGAAATGTGCATGAAATATTAGCATGTGACACAAACTTGCGCACAACAGGTATTAGTGCATGAATTGAAATTGTGTGCGGTAGATATTGGTGTTCGACACAAAAGTAGTGCGCACTAGATATAAGTGCAACAGAGAAGTGATCCACATTGGTTATAGGTGTGTGGTGCATGCGCTACCTTATGGTGTTTTTGCACATGCTAATATGGGTGTACATTTTCAAATTTGTGCATGCGAATTCATTTGGATGGTCTACAACAACAGAAACCTAGTAAATTTCTGCGACATTTTTATACTATTTGAAGGTCATCTTTTTGCAACGCATTTTTGAGGCCCTAAACAATGTTCTTAGCTACTCAAAAACCATGAGAACAGAGTGTACAAAGGTACACTCTATCTCTGCATCTCAAATGAAAGAGCCTAGAGAGAACTTTCTAATGGTGTAAACCATTTGTTAAATAGAACTTTTATGAGGAAGTTCTAGGAGAAACAATGGAGGGTAAATTTTAAGACCCAACTAACTTCGAAGGGCCATAAATTTATGCTCCAGAATAAGATTTAGGAACAAGATCATTCGATGGAAATCTATGAACCATAGAACATGCCAAAAACACTAAGTGGCCTAGATCTTTAGCAGGTTGTAACTAGCAACCCAGAACCCAGAAAGAGGTGAAACTTGGACAGACTGTCCAAAATATGTATATGAAGAAACAAAATTGAGCTCCTACCAAACATCTAATGGAGTAGGTGCAAAAATGCATAATTACAACATAGATTTGCACCGAGTTAAAGTGTGTTGGTAGCCAATTCACATTTTTATCCTATCCTTATAAGCTGCCTACACCAGTGTTTTACAACCCTTGATTTGCATCACAATCTTTGAATAAAACAACACTATTATTTGGTGCATTTGCACACCTACTTTTGTTCTTTTTTTCATGAGTGCAAGCGTGAAAACTTTGTTTTTGAAGTCACATTAAAATCCTCACCGGATTATTTTGGTTACTCTTGTCTATGTGTTTATTGCATTTCCAATTTAATTATAGTCGCACAGTTGTCAAGACTCCAAGATCTTTACTCATTTGGCATTTTTTAATTGTTAATATGACTTAGTTTTTACAAGACTATGATGATATTCTTATAATCGAGTTTTCGATGCATTGGTGGTGTGATTTCTATGTTCTTTCATCGATTTCTTTGACACATTGGTTTCATGAAAACACATTTACATTGTGGTTAGACCCTTGCTATAAATCATTTCATACATATTTGATATGGTCGAACCCTTGGTGTTGATTTCGAATCATTATTTTGGTTTTAAAACTATGCTAAAACTATTTCTCACTCAAATGTTTGGTCCACTTACCATAGATTTCATTGATTATTTAAATGGCGTGGTTTTTAACACATGCAATAGAGGTTTGAATCGTTATATGCATCGGCGGTTGTACTATGGAAATCACTGTTTTGCATGGGCTGAGCTAGCTCCACCACCTTCACACATTCGATCATTAATGCCTTTCCCCCTTCCCGGGTTAACTCTATTGTTTTCAGGTAAGCCCTTGAGCTATCGACCCTGCGAATACTCTATTTGAACCCTGGACCATGCACCCTGCTCACCGTGTGCTCCCGTCTTTGGCACCAGTGGTGCGCATAAAGCCAAATGGTAGCCAAACTCTGTTACTATTCAATAATGCCCAAAAGGATTTAGAAAATAGTGGTTGGTTGGTTTTTATACAGAGGTTCGAGGGATTCAACCTTTCAGTTGCCCAACAATTCGCCCTCACCTTCGATGGGTGCAGAGCTAAATTCAGAGACATACAACTTGATCTCAATGAAGAATTCATAATCTCTACTACAGGACTAGCAGCTACAGGTGAAAGATGGTTTAAAAATTCTAAAGTAGACGAGGTGTCGTGGCCATTACTATTTGTATCAAGAAAGGTTGTGTCCTGTGATAAAGGTATGCCTATTTCTACCCTCAAACCTAGGTGGAACGATCTTTTGGTAATTGTCAAACAGTTTGTGACCTATGAAGGTCGATATGGCTTGGTATTTTTATATCACCTCCAGTTATTGATGAATTTCATGGGCTATCCTTTGAACATGCCACATTACTTCTTGCATAGTATTTACAAGATGTCTAAGAGATTCAAATGTGAGAAGGATGATAGTAGCTTGTTTCACCACAGCTTAATTAAACTCATCATCGTCCACCATTTGAGCCTTCATGGTGATAATTGGCAAGCCTTTCTATCTAGAAATGGATTTGCTAATCTGGAGTCTGTTGAAATCAACAAGGCTGTGGTCAGTGAGACTTTGGCTGGGCTAGCCATGCCGTTTCACATCCTTCTACCCCCTGCAAAACCCTCAGATTGCCCTGACATTGATCTACTCGATACCCTAATCAACCCATGTACAAAAGACAAGATTGAGGCCATCAAGAAGCCTGTGAGTAAGAAAGTCAAGGGTAATACTACTATTGATAGTAGGGGAAAGAAAAATGCTCGATTGATATCGAGATACGCTAGGAACAAACCTAAACAGAATATCGACCAAAAGCCCATAGTGTTGAGCGAGGACTCAGACTCCGATATTGAGCATTTCCTAGCTGAAGAGTACCCGTATTCCCATGTCCTATTCTCTAAGAAACCCTATGACTATGTCTCTAACTTACCCCTGTGCCTAAAAAACGATCCTAACTACCCAGAAATCAAGCTGCACAAGGAAACCCCTGGTAATCTAAACAAACCCTCGCCTATGATGCCAAAGTCCGAGCAACCATCATGCATACGATGTAATGCTTGGTTAGAGAATTATTATATCGACGTTCCCTTGTTGAAATCATAGATCAAATCATTAGAGGAGAAAGTTACAGTGTTGTCAAAAGAAAGAGACAGGCTTCAAGCTAATGACAAGAAACAAAAAAACCACCGGTTCAATTTTCTTTAGGAACATCGAAGCAGCAATGGCCTTCGTCAATTCCAAGTTATCATGATCGAAGCCTTTCCTTACTGTTCAGGTGCATATGAATTACAATGATCAATAAGGCATGTTATAGCAATTTAGGAGATACTTTTGTGATGTAGTTTTTGTTTTAAATTGTTAGCTTGAGTCAGAAATAGAGACTTGGGATATTATCCCCAGATTTTTTGTAAATTGTTTTGATAATTCCCACAGGGATGTTTTACCCTATGGGAGGTCTTTAAATACTTGTTATTTTTTGTAAAAATAATCATCATTGTGTTAAGAACCAAACATCAATATAGCATGGAAAAACCTCAGGAAAAGTACTCAACGCCTTGAAACAGAGATAATTTCAGATAATAAGCCTCTTCGAGGGGGAAACCTCCTTTTACCCCACTTAAATGTTCATGTACAAGATGATTCAAAATGAAAATGTCT
>SNQJ01S0068985.1:12286-25657 GCA_010110895.2 Picea sitchensis
TTTCCTTTATGCTAATCATATAGGCATTTATCTCGTCTTATGGTCTCCTCCAAAGTCTTGGGATCATCATATTGTATCTTGTCACTGATGAAAGATGGAAGCCCACTCAAATACCTCTGGATCTTAATTGTCTCATCCTTGATGAAGGAGACATACTTCAACAGTTCCAAAAACCTTCTTTCATATTCATCAATGGTCATACTCCCTAGCTTGAGCTCAAATAACTCCTTCATTTTCTTGTCATAATATCTCTTAGTCAAGTATTTCTTTTCAAAATGCTTCTTGAATTCCTTCCAAGTAACTTTTTTCTCTTTAATGTGATGCACCTGCACACGCTGATCCCACCACATGGATGCCTTTCCATTGAGATGATAGACAACAATTATTCCTTCTGCATGTGAAGAATAATTATGCAATTGAAAATATTTTATCATGCATAGCATCCATGTCTCTGTATCTTCATCCTTCTTATGCTCACCTTCAAACGTAGGAGATTTTATTTTGTTCATTTTTCCTCATAGCTCATCCACCTAAGACCTCTTTTGATGCGTCCTGAAAGGGGATGGACTTGAGATGTTGTGTGCTCTCCTATTGGAAATCCTTCAAGAGAGATGGAAATGTCTACTAACACTCCTTGTTCTATATTTCTCATCAGGAGACTTGTGACTTCTTGATTTGTTTGAGCCATTCTCCTTATCCAATTTATTTTCAATTCTGTCTAGGCTCTACATTAACTTCATGTTGAAGTCATCCTACTACTCCTTGGATTTCATAATCCTTTCATTATCATCTTGATGATTTTGGACATCTTTCTTCAATTTTTTAATGGTCTCTACCATATTCATGTTTTCATCCTTTCCTTCTTCATGTCCATTGGAGTTCGTTCCTTCAATACACACATGGACATCCATCCATATGATATCATATTCTTGTTTGTAATCCCCATGTGTAGCTTCCATCTCTCTACACTCTGTGTTGATTCTAGTCAGATCTAGTTGTTGTTAACTCTAAAAAAATGTGCAACCAATAGAACTTTGTCCGGCTAACTATCTCAACAATTTCATGAAAATATGAACCATTCTAGTTCAATAATATATCAGACTTATTTCTTCTGATTTTCTGAGAAATTGATTGTTCAGCTCAATTTTCATGGTGAGTAGTTATATTCTACTATCCAAGATCTTTCCAATGACTACTCCCTTTCTCAATTTTGAGTCTTGAGCAGAAAGTTATGGATATTTGAACAATTGTGCTTCCTGGGACGTAATACCTATACAGTTCTTATTTTTTCTCAGAGCCGAATTGGCTCTTAGATCCGTGTTGGATCCTCTCTTTAGGTTTATAGGCCTTTTTTTACTTCTTTAGGTACAGGTCTATACAAATCAGTACCCCACAGACTCATTTTTATCCTCTTTATGTCCTTATCAATCAATTTTCGGGAACTAGCCCTTTTTCTTTAGCCCCCAACCTCATGTGACCATGGGCTATGACCAAGCACTTAACCGAAAGGCACTTTTCTGAAGCTTCAGGATTTCGGGGCTCTGAAAATTCGAGCTTCAGAGGCTCTTACTACCTCATACCTTATGTTGGCCCTTGACCAAGTTTTGGAGATCCTCGATCAGGTTTGACCTATTTTGGGACTTCGATAGGCTGTCGAAGGCGGAGCTAGGGTCGAAGCAAAGATCACGAGATCTTGGCCCCTTGTTTAGGGATTTTTGGGTTTTGGGCTTATGTAACAGGTATGGGGATGTCAGCCCATAGTTTTACCCATGTTTAGGCCCTTTTGTAATGTATAAATAGAAATCTAGGCGATGTAATTAAGGGTGTGATGCTAGGTGCTAAAGGCAAGTGAAGGCCAATGTGTTAAGTGCAAGTGATAGTTGCAAATGATTTGTGCATATTGTATGAGAATTGCAAGGGTAAGTGCAAGTGACTGTAAGAGACTATGTAAAGGCTTTGTGTTGTAACCTAGCTCAGGGAAAGGAGGATATGGCGAAGTGCGCGCAGATCTCCTATCGTATGCATGGTAGGACCTTGTGGCTCCGTGAATGTAGATGATTGACAGAAGACAATAAAGAGAAGAAGAGTTGGTGGACGTAGCCCCAGGCTGGGGGCGAACCACGTATATCATATGTTGTGGTTTCTTTATTCATTATGGTTGTTTTATGGTCCATATGATTAATTCTTAGTGCAATGATGTATGCTTATATGAATATGATAGCTTAGTGCCTAATGATGTGAATAAGATGCTAGATTTGATCTATGTTGATGTGTTTGGTGCTTGAATGTGTTGAATCTTATTGAATATTGTGGTGCATTGTAATTAGGGTTTATCTGCGTTGTAGACAAAGGTTAAGTACTAATGAATGACAACCGCCAAGTGTTCTGTTAAGGTGTTGTAATCACATATCTGTGTCCCAACAAAAGAAGAATTTGAGGTTGTTAAATTTATTGAGAACAGTGCCCCATTTTCTATGTTACTAGGAAAACCCTGGATTAAGAAAAATTAGACCCGGAGAAAAGAAGAGGAAGCTCTAGAACAGAAAAAAAACAATAATTAAGAGACTTCATGGCTAAGAAAATAGCACACTTACTAGAAGAACAAGAAAACTAGTTAAAGCTACTGAGGACCAGAAATCTAGATGTCGAAGTTGAAAGAACACAAGAATATTTGAAACACCTATCTGTACAGGAGATTAGAGCACCTACCCCAGACAGAGAAGAAGTATTTGCCTTGAACCTTAAGAAAGACCACCAACATCGCGAAGCTACTATACCAAGAGGAGATAAGAATCAGAATGGAAAGAGGAATAACAAGACACAAATCACAGGAAAGAAGGCTAGAAAGCTCAGCAAGAAGAAAGCAAAGTTACATAAATTACAGAAAGTTCCAGAGAAGACTTCGCAAAAGGAAGGTCTCCAGAATTTGAACTTCACTAGAATATCAAAGCAGCTCAAATTGGCACTTCGCCATGGTGGAGTGATATGACCATTGGAGGCATTATAACTGTTAGATTGACGCTCCCAAATGGTTAGAACAACAGTTATTATCAGCAAGCTCGCCATCAGACCGTTAGGACCGCGTCATAATGGACAGAACTACATTGATGAAGGCCTCTTGTTCATTGGAGGGATCTGTTACATCGTTGTCTACTTATTCCATTGACTGTTGCACCGAGAACACTTTCATGAATTGTATCCAAGCCAACAAGAGAACTCATTGTTATTGTACTATGCTTACTGAGACTTTTCTACCTGTTCTATTGCATTAAGAATTTGTTCATTGACCTGACTTATCCGATCTCAAGCGTGCATGTTGGACGAACTCAGTGTTGCAGAAAAGTCTCTCGAGGAATTTCTCATCGAACTTATGGCTGAGAAGGTGATGTCCATCGTAATTCAATCTTCTTAAATGTGAGGAGTGCAAGCCTCCCCGTCAACTACTCGTGGATCTGGACCATCCCGAGCTGCACCGAGAAAAGAACCAATCATCGAGGGTACTTGGCGAATGCGAAGTTAATCCCATCCATCCTTCCCGACTACATCCTACCTCTGGCAAGCACAGTGAATCGTGACAGTGCCTCAGGGACTTCGACTACACCTTGGTTACTGCATACCTCTCGAAGGGGATACACATAGGCAAGCCTCAGCCAAATAAAATCATGACACTAAAGACCAACGAATTTAACCTACGAGATCACAAGAACTTCATCATTCTCTCCCCTCATAGGTATTTGACTAAGACGAAGGGGAAGAAGTTGAGGATAATCCCCTAACCATGGACTATGGACCTCGCGCAGTCCACTATTCTGAACGTAATGAAAATACCCCATTTTGGAAGGCACCGGGAGGTTAGCGCGTGTGTTAATTTCCTACTATAGAGATTCTAAGGTGGTTATTTGTGGATATACATATGCATCACCGTTAACCCGACGTTGATCCATCGGATCACCAGATTGAGCATGCAGGGACCAGACCCACAAGACATTTACCCAGGGAATGTTGTAGACAACGCCTTCGCACGGAATATTAAAGATACATACGGCAACGTGGAGAAGGGGAAGCGAGGCTACAAGGTAGCCTCCATCCAGAATGGTGCAGTGAGCCTTGCTTGCCAGTTGATTTCTGGTAATCTAGTCCAGAAGAAAAGACCCACGCAGGTCAGAAGGTTTGTTGTTGACCTAGAAGGAAAATGCATGGAGGGGCTACAGATGAATTGGGCAAAGTACTTAGTGAACCAGTTAGACCAAGACTTTCGCAAAGCTCGGGATCAAGGCTACAAGTTCCATTTAAGTTGGTTGTTGATCCTCAATGCGTTCATAGCTTGGGAGATGTCAGAAGGTTCGACCTTCCCTGAACTAGAGTTATCTCAACCATTAATCGTGAAGTTCACTTTGCTATGGTATTCAAGCTATATGGGAAAACAATGTCAATCAAATGCGGTGTTCCACACCTATTACCTGCATTTATAGAGAGATATTGAGGTTGTCCCTTGTATAATTTTGAACACCCTGCACAGGTTCATGCCATTTGTCAAATTCCACAAAGATAGACATTTTATCTACATCACTACACGCGGAGACGAACACAAAGAATTACTACAAAGTTATTACAAACTCATAGAGGAGGACCTAGAAGAAATAACTAATGAATGGCCTCCAGATCTCCTTATCCCTATTGACCCTGCAGAATTGTCTGATCCTGAACTAATCGGAAGCACGGTGATCACTCGTGAAGGGAATGATACACCTGGAACTATCAAAAGGAAGAATAAAGAAGAGGTACATCAGCTTAGCAGTGAATTAGAAGAAACTTCGTCAGAATCACCTGGAGGAGGAGGTGATGACGAAGTAGACAAGGAAGAGAACAATGGAAAACAATATTAGCATAATCAAGGCGAACTAACACTGCCACACAATCCCCCTGATGACGTAGATCCATCTAGAAAAAGAAAGGTTTCTCCCACAAAACCCACATCGTGGAAGAAGTCTAAAGCTAGTAAGACCAAGCTACAGACTGTGTTCATGCTCGATGACTTCGAATTCATCATCGCAGTTGTATCAAATGCCTCGGAAGACATTTTGCAGAGAAATGAAGCTAAGCAAGAGACCATGCATGAAAAAATTGAATAAGAACTGTGAGGGGTACAGCAGTCCCTTAACTCCAGCCACGTAGTGTCCATGGCACCCCCACCATCAAAAGAAACAGAGTTGGGAGATGAGCCTACCCAACTCTGCAGACTAGTTGATGCGACCGAAGCTCGCCTTCACTATGCACAAGAAGAAACAAAACAGGACACAGTCACCCTGAAACAAGACCAAGAGGAAGTGATATAGCAACGTCGAGTTGCACAGGAGGAGAAGGATGACCTCCAAGCAAATTTCAAAGAGGAGAAAGTGCAGATCCAGCATGAGAAAGAACAGTTGCTCATGAAGTAGGTTGGAGTAAAAGAAGCAGTCAGCAGAGCACTTCGCTCTATGACAGGCTTAGAACCAAAGGAGGAAGACCCAGTGGAGCATCAAGTAGCACAGCTTACTGAAGCCATCCAACAGCTTCAACAGAGAATAGCAGATCTAGAGCTACAAACAGTACCAAGTACTCTGTAGGACATACGAGACCAAAGAGAATCCACTGCCTAGAGCACAGTTGAGAGAATCAAAGCATTAGCTTTGGAATGTCAGTAACTTAGCAGTAGAAGTGCGCAAACTTATGAGTGACTTACTGAGGACCCTGAACTGAAGGCACTGGAGTCACAGCTCTGGGAGGAAAAGAAGAAAGTAGAGAAAGTACAGGAACAGTTGAAGCTCCTGTCAGCAGTTGAAAGAATGAAAAGATCACATGAACTGTGCACTGCTCAACAGCAAGTCCATACCATACAGAGCAAAGTCATGAAAGTGACTCAAAGACTCCAACCAGTCCAAGACAAAGCTTGCCAACTATTTGAGGAGATTGAAGGCCTAGGAGCAGAGATGGAACAAGTAGTCACTACAGTAGAGCAACACTTAGAGGGACCCCTGAACGAGGTAGTTATTCAAGAGTTTGCCAAGCAGGAAGCCTTGGTGAAGTAGCAGGTCGAAGCAGCTTGAGCCAGGCTCGAGGATTTTGAGGTAGAGCTACCCAGATCATAATGAATCAGGACGAGTCATAGGTGAGTGTTGGGGGCCTCTTGGCCCTTGACCAAGTTTTGGATATCCTTGGTCAGGTTTGACCTATTTTGGGACTTCGACAGGCTGTCGAAGGTGGAGCCAAGTTGAAGCAGAGATCGCGGGATCTCGTCCCCTTGTTTAGGGATTTTTTGGTTTTGGGCTTATGTAATGGGTATGGGGATGTCGGCCCATGGGTTTACCCATGTTTAGGCCCTTTTGTAACGTATAAATAGAAATCTAGGCGATGTAAGTAAGGGTGTGATGCTAGGTGCTAAAGGCAAGTGAAGGCCAATGTGCTAAGTGCAAGTGATAGTTGTAAATTATTTTTGCATGCTGTATGAGACTTGCAAGGCTAAGTGAAAGTGATTGTAAGAGACTGTGTAAAGGCTTTGTGTTGTAACCTAGCTTGGGGAAAGGAGGATCTGGCAAGGTGCACACATACCTCTTGTCCTATGTGGAGTAGGACCTTATGGCTCTGTGCATGTAGATGATTGACAGAAGACAATAAAGAGAAGAAGAGTCGGTGGGCGTAGCCCCAGGTTGGGGGTGAACCACGTATATCGTATGTTGTGGTTGCTTTGTGCATTATGGTTGTTTTATGGTCCATATGATTAATGCTTAGTGTAATGATGTATTCTTAGATGAATATGACAGCTTAGTGCCTAATGATGTGAATAAGATGCTAGAATTAATCTATGTTGATGTGCTTAGTGATTGACAGAAGACAATAAAGAGAAGAAGAGTTGGTGGACATAGCCCCAAGCTGGGGGTGAACCACGTATATTGTATGTTGTGGTTGCTTTGTGCATTATGGTTGTTTTATGGTCCATATGATTAATTCTTAGTGTAATGATGTATGCTTAGATGAATATGATAGCTTAGTTCCTAATGATATGAATAAGATGCTAGATCTAATCTATGTTGATGTGCTTAGTGCTTGAATGTGTTGAATCTTATTGAATATTGCATTGTGCTGTAATTAGAGTTTATCTACGTTGTAGACAAAGGTTAATTACTAATGAATGACAACCGCTAAGTTCTTTGTTAAGGTGTTGTAATCACAGATCTGTGTCCCATCGAAGGTTGCAGACATTGGAGTCCTGCAACCACCCCTGCCTCTACCTCGGGTGAGACTTCATGTGATTCACAGGTTTTGTCAAAAGGGTCGGTAGTTAGGGTTTTGTTGGTGCATTGTTGAAGCGTTGAACCCTGGTCTACCCCTGTGCCAACACATTATTTCTCCCAAACACTGAACCAGAGAACTCTTGCACGATACATCTTCAGAGCTTTGGGGCTCCGCTGCTTCGGAGCTTCGATATTTATTTCTATATCACACATTATTTCTCCTGAACATTGAACTGGCGAACTCCCAGAGAATCTCTCCAGAGCTTCGTGCTTCAAATATATTTACATATTCACACTTGAAAACTCTCGAATGTCGAATTTTCGAATTGTCGGTGTCTTCTTAGCACCGCGCACTAGCGGTGTTTCATGTCAAAATATGGAGATGACATGTGGCCCAATCGACGAGTGACATGTGTCGAGTTCCAATTGGAACATAAGGTATTTAAAAGGCATGAATCAAGTTGACACATGGCATAAATAAGTAGGTCCACTTCACCCTAGGTGACATCATCATGCCACATAACTCCAGCACTCCAAAACTTTTGTACTCCAGGCTTTGGACGTTTCTTCTACAACACCCTTCAAAACTCTCAAACGTCGAACTAGAAAACCTCTGAAGGTTTCAGGAATCAACGGTCCATGCTCTTAGCTGAGATCAACAGTCGATAGGAGCTCCGGGGCTCCGAGCTTCGGAGGATTTCACAACACAACACAACATTTCCCCCGAATGTCGAATCTCTGAACTTCCATAGTTTTATCAACAATCACACACCAGGGGGGTGCTATGTCTCGAAATTATAGAGATGACACATGGCCCAATCTACAGGTGACATGTGTCAAGTTCTAATTGGCCCAAAAATGATCTGTGAAAATCCTGAAACAAGATGACATGTGGCATGCTTAGAGTGGGTCCACGTCACCCTAGGTGATGTCAGCATGCCACATCACTCCGATGCTCCGGGAATACAGTAGTTCGGTCTTTGAAAGATTTCACACCCACATAATTTACAATTCCTGAACACTGAACTCTCGAACAAGGTTCTCCAGAGCTTCAGAACTTTGGGGCTCCGAGACTTCAGAATATTTCACATATGCACACTTTAAAACTCTCGATCACTGAATTTCCGAACTCCGGAACAAGTGGTCCTCGAAGCTTCAGGACTCTGGAACTCTATAACTTCGGAGCTTCAGGCTTCAAAGAACTTGCATACATAACACCACAAAAATCGTGAACACCAAACTCCCAAAGAATCGTTAATCTGCGAACACATGTCTTCGATAATGGATGGACCAGATTGACTACGGAGTTCAGGACTTCAAGACTTCAAAACTTTGGTTTTCGGAGGATTTTGCTATTGAACACCACCCCACCCCCAAACTATCGAACGTCGAAATTCTGAACACTTGCTAATCTTCGGACACGTGTCCCCGAACATGAACGGTCCAAATTGGTTACATACTTCGAGGCTTCTGGGAAAACTCCACTCTGTGCAACCACAACCAGATTTCCTGGAAAGAAGAATTGCCAAACCACTTGGGGGATCCAATGGTCCTCCTTCCCCCAAATTATCTATGGTGTAGATTCACTCCAGGACTTTGGAGTTTTGGGTATTTTTCCTCCTTTTTTTCAAAGACTTAAAAATTGTCGAAGCAACGAAGTCCGAAGGACTGGAGGGGTTAACCTTCATGCTCATTTCCCAGATCTGATGGCTATGATGGATTCAGTCCCTTCCTGAACCTATCCTATGACCACTTTAGTTTCTTGAACTGCTACACCTCCTGAGCTTTCAAACACAGCTAAGGTGTGCTCTTGGTGCCCTCTTGGCACTCATGGATGCTCTAAAACTCAAATTTTTTCCATTTCTACAACAATTCCCTACGAAAATTTTGCTTCAATTTCCACTTACATGGCCCATCCAGGCTCGGTGTTGAAAACTGGAGCTCCAATACCAAATTGTAACACACCCAGCCTTATACATGTTGGGCTATGTCACACATTAACTCTTGCGGAACTTTATAAATTGTAACATTCCCAGATTACCCAGGTCGGGGCCATGTCACTCTAAATGTTAACCATCTTTCCTTTCAAATCATTTTCCTCATATGTTATCTTTCTAACCACAACATTGTAAACCAATAAACTACTAGGTTTTCCTCCATCCTTTACATTGACAAGAATAGAATTATAAGAATCGTCTTTTGTCCAGGTTGCAAGATGTATACTCTCAATATCACGTGTAAACGGTTCTCTATTGGAGCTCTAAATATTAGGATTGTGTCTGTAACATAAAAAAGTGCAAATTCAATTAACCTTTGAATTAATAAATTTATTTCTAATCTTAATCTCTAAACATACACTTTCAATATCTTACCAAATAAGTTGCATCATTGTCTTGTCTTTTCCCTTGAAGCTTGATTGTATTAATCCTTATTGTGTGTCTGAATGAAAAAATAGAAATCTCCAAAATGGTGATGTTGTGACTTCCATAAATCCCATAACCACTTTATTGAAAGCTTGGTAAGTATAAGTCTCAGTATCATATCCAATGTTTTGGATACTATAACCATGAGGGATATCCGCAATAACTAGGGAGTATTATTTGCTAGGAACAATATTTGCAATTTGTTCACAATCACCTAATATCAATTTATATTGAATAGTGTCGAGCCCATTCCAAATGTAGTGATCAAGGGTGTCATCAAGTTCAAGAGTTCGAACACGTCTCCTTCTTTATGTAGTAATAAAGAGTGTCATCAAGTTCAAGAGTTCAACATCGCCTCCTCCTTCAAACTTGGCTTTTGAATATACCTTAGTTGCTCTGTGAAGATATAGTTACATATCTATAACTAATAAAATAGAAATAACACCTACAAACTAATAATATGAATGTATTAAATCAAAGATACATTTTTAATGCAAACAAAAATTATTTCAAGATTATTGTAGAAATTGAATCTAGTTGAGCTTAACAAAGATCCCAACTCCCTTTCATTCAACATCTTAACCATTTCCTCTTTATTCTCATATACCTTGTGACTAAATAAAATAAATAAATAATGTTACAATGATATATATAATAAAAATACTTAGACATTGATATGTTAAAAAATATATATTGTCCCAACATAAATAAAAATAACTCAACAAGCTTACTTTTTAAATTCATCACACATTTATTCCATTGAAAATTCACATCAATCTTACACGGATAAAATAGCTAAGGATAAGTTTCTCATCCTTCACTCCTTGTATCGTTCTCCAAGGTGTTTTAGTCATATCTTCTAGCAGATTATTGATTTCAGGACTTGTCTTACTTGTGCTACATATTACAAGTTTAGCCTTCTTAACTCTCTAATTTTTTTATACCAATATTTTCCCATAGGCTGAAGATATCATCTATCAAATCCCATGTCTATCCATTTTCAAATTCCAATTGAAAATTGCAGACCACAACTCTAATATATCACTTCCTTTGCGATGTTTTTTTCTTTGCATTTTCATCATCAATTGGAAATCCTATTTCCATACAACAATGAGTACAGAATGTCTATAACATATTTCAAAAAAATCATTATTGATAAATCTCACCCCTTGAATGAAATTCATGGACATCTTGTACTCATTATCTTTGTTATGATCCAATGCCAATAACTTTTCTTCTGGGAATCCATAAACCAACAAAAAGTATGTATCATTGTCTCCAAAAAGAGGGTCATTGGATATTCTTGCATCAATTCTCTTCTAGCCTCTGCAGAATTATTTCCTCCAATCACATCATATTTGTAGTCAAAACATTTTGATCTATCAAATTCATCCCTACTAGAAACTTCCATTAACAATACAAGAACTAGGTAGTCAATGACATGTGCATATGGATTGTACCTAATCAATGCTTCAACCAGAATATGAAAAGTGATGTGGTTTTCTAAATTGATATTTTTCTTTCCCTTTATGGGTTTATAAAGTTGTTTCACATTCAACCGAAATGTATGGCCATCATCAACCAGTTCTCCATCCATGATATATTTCAAGAGGCATTTTGTGTTGTTTTCATAAATACCATCCCTCTAGATCAGCACTGGGTGTTATTATTTCTTTGCTACCTTTAGGAGTTTCATTATAATATTCAAATATAACAATGGTTTCCTTCATCATCAACAAATCAACATTTTATTTCTTCCTCTTAATATTTAAATGGGTTTCATCTAAATCAATGATTTCTTCATAATCAATAGGAGTGGAATCATCCCCGGCCATTGCTCTTATGTGTTTCTTCTTTTTATTCTTCTTGCAAGAAGGAGTGATAACCTGATTGGGACTAATCTCAACAAAATATTCATTAGGAGTTTCCTCATCTTCAAATGTAACTTTTTCTGGATTTCTAGAATGAGGACTTTTCTTTCTTCTTTCGTGTTCTTATCTGTCTACTCTTGCAGCTTCAACCTCTGTTGCTTTTTGTTTATTTTTCCTTCCTTCTTGTGCCTTGTCGATATGAAAGGAATTGATGAGTTCCATGATATTTTTCTCTGTAGAGTAATCCCCACTAACATATGTGAAATCCATTCAACAAAATCCTATAAAAATAAAATATAACATTTCTGTGTTAAATAAAATTAAAAATTAACATGGTACAAAAATAAAAATAAACAAACTTACATTGTCTTTCTCAGTGTCTTCAACAATAGATGCACATAATTCTGTGAAACATTTGGCCCTGTTATAATTGCTCAATTTCAAACAATATTTAATCTTGATATAATTCATGGCTTCTTTCACGAGTGCATAAACAATATATATGTATGGCACCAAACATATGTCTTTTAACAAGCCAAGTGGATGACAATTTCATTGCACGTGTTCAAACTCGACACAATACAAATATAAATATTCTCCATTGTTGCCTTGTTTGTCCTTAACAAACAAAGAATATTCAAGTTTGTTTTCACCTTCCACAGATTTCCACTCTCTAATATTCTTCATTTCCCTTGACATCTCAGGTGTTGGACCTTGAACAAATGTGCTATCAATTTGTTTCCTAGAATTCATGGAGGTCCCAGTTGCAATTTTGGATGTCATTATTGCAGGTCATGGTCCATATTCATTCACATATATTTTCTTTCCTACCATTTTTTCTATATGACAAAAAAATAAAAATTAGGTTTGGGAAATGTTTACATTATAATAAAAAAAAAAAAATATAGACCATAAAAATTAAACTTAAAAAAAAATTGACCCATGGGGTTATTGGGGCAATGTCGGGACCAAGGCTTGTCACCCCCACGGCCAAGTCACGGTCCCAGACCGTGACTCGATCGTCTCACCCAATGCTTGGTCGTGGGGGATGGGGAGATGTCGGGCATCACCCCGAGCGCCCCCATAGGCCAAGTCACGGTCCCGCATGGAGGGGCATCATGCCCACTAACCACCATGGGCCAAAATTATAAAACAATTATTAAAAAGAAATAAAAACTGTAAATGTTTTATAAAAAGTATACCATTTTTTTCTCTTTTTTCGAAAAATCCTAAGAATTTTGTTCAAATTTATTTGAAAAGGGTATAAATTTTCTTTAAAAATTGTGATTTATTTAGAAAAAAATAGAAAACATCTAAAAACATTTAGGGCTTTTTATAATTTTCAGATGAAAAAATCTCATGTGATTAAAAAATGATCTTATAAATGTTTTTTTGGTAAATGGTAAGAATTTAAAAAATAATTAACCTCTGAATCAGATTCTCCTTGAATGTCTTCTCCGATGTTTCTCCCTTGTAGATTGCTCCAAACTATTAAATGATTGCTCCAAACTATTAAATGAATGCTGCCCAATATTTAATGCAATGTGAAAAGACAAAACAAGATTGTGTATATATAACAAAGATGATATAAATTATTGTTAAGTGTAACAAATGTGGGATAAGTAAAAAAGAAGAATATTGTGTACATATATACCTAAAATTCTATGGATCGTCGCTAAGTTTAATGAATGTGGGATAAATAAACAAACATGAAAAATATTGTAATTAACAAATAAATAACGAATTAATAGAGTAAAAGTTGTTTTTAATTTTGAAGGGAAAATAATAGAGGGAAAAAAAAATGGG
>SNQJ01S0068985.1:25679-35809 GCA_010110895.2 Picea sitchensis
AATTTTGAGGAGGGAATACTTTGGGGGGGAATTTTCGAGGGGAAATTTTTGAGGGAATATTTTGGGAGGGAATTTGGAGGGAAATTTTTGGAGGGAAAAGTTCATTCTGCAAGTTTTAAGATTGTCTTTAGGAGGGTGAGAATTTGTATCATTCTATGTGCTTAGTGAGAAGAGATGGCTTCATCAGATAAAGAAGATTTTATTTCTGAGACATCAACAAATTTTTCACATACCTCTTCTTTTGGGATTAGCAAATGCGATGGGAATGTATGTAATGTAAATGAGGCGTCGTATTTTTCATCTAGTCAAAAGTTTGATCATAGTGAAAGCAATGTTATTCAGTATGTTCCTTGGGAAAGTCCTAAATCAGAGGATTTTGAAGGCACCAATGATAAAGAGGAGGAATATGATGGTGATTAATATGTTCAAGAGTTTAAAAATATTGAAAATAATCAAAATGTAGGTCGAAGTGGAGACTTTGATCATAGTTTAAATGATTGGGATGATAATTTTCCTCCAAGTGAGGATTTCCAAGGTACTTATGAAGATTTTCCTCCAAGTGAGGATTTTAAAGGCACTAATGAGGATGATAAAGAATTTTCCTTGAGTGGGGATTTTAAAAGTAGTGAAGATGATTATGTCAATGGTGGAAACTCTTTCCCAAGTGGGGAATTTAAAGGCAGCAATGTTGATGATGATGATTTTCCTCCAAGTGAGGATTTTCAAGGCACTGATGAGGATGACGAATATTTTCTTCCAAGTGTAGATTTTCAAGGCACTAACGAGGATGATGAATAATTTCCCTCAAGTGGGGATTTTAAAAGTAGTGAATATGATTATGCCAATGGTGGACACTCTTTCCCGAGTGGGGAATTTAAAGGCAACAATGTTGATAATGATGATTTTCCTACAAGAGAGGATTTTCAAGGCTACATTTATGAGGATGATGAAGATTTTCCTCCAAGTGAGGATTTTCAAGGCAGTAACGAGGATGATGAATAATTTCCCTCAAGTGGGGATTTTAAAAGTAGTGAAGATGATTATGCCAATGGTGGACACTCTTTCCCGAGTGGGGAATTTAAAGGAAACAATGTTGATGATGATGATTTTCGTCCAAGTGAGGATTTTCAAGAACTGATGAAGATTTTCCTCCAAGTGAATATTTCAAGGCACTAAGTAGGATAATGAAGAATTTACCTCAAGTGGGGATTTTAAAAGTAGTGAAGATGATTATGTCAATGGTGGACACTCTTTCCCGAGTGGCGAATTTAAAGGTAACAATGTTGATGGTTATTTTCCTCCAAGAGAGGATTATCAAGGTATTGATGACGATGATGGAAATTTTCCTCCAAGTGAGGATTTTCAAGACACTCATGAGGATGATGAATAATTTCCCTCAAGTGGGAATTTTAAAACTAGTGAAGATGATTATGTCGATGATGGAAAAAAAATTCTAGGTGGGAAATTTAAAGGAACCAATGGTGATGATGATGTTTTTCCTCCAAGTGAATATTTTAGAGGCACTGATGATGGTATTGTTGATGATGAAGACATTCTTGTTAGAGAATAGTTTAATGGAATTGATAGTCTTAAGGGTGATGATGGTTTTCCTTCAAGTGAATATTTTCATAGAAGATCCAATGACAATGGTGAGGATGGTAATCATTTTTATAGTGAATTTGATATTCCTCTTATCAAAGATATTATCAATGAAGATGATGATGAACCTAGGAATGAATATCATGTTTTCAATCATTCAACTGCAACAAATCAAGGTGATTGACATTCTCTTGTTTGGTCTCCTGACAATGTTTTGCTTGATATTCCTTCTAGTGATGAGGAAATTCCTTCTAGTGAGGATGATGAAATAGTGGAGACATTGCAAAGAAACATTGTGTCTAGGACCAGGACTCGGCCTTTTTATATCAGTCCAAATCATTCTAGTTATACAAGGTCTAGGAAAGAATTTCTGACTAAATCAGTTTCCATAAGTGATTTGATTTCAAATGAATGTTGTCAAAATAATTGTTTGAAAAGCATGGACTACATGTATGCCTTGAATAAAAGGAAGACATATTTATCAATGAATAAGAGCATGCAAAATTTGTATTTAATGGGGTGCATGATATCCACCAAGACAGGATATGATTATCGCATTGGGAATCTTTTACTTTGCAGAAAGGCTTTCAAAAAAATTCACTCAATTGGTAATCTTCGTCTATCAAGAATTCAAACAAGGTTGTAAAAGGATCCTTCATTTTATGCAAAGGTACATCATGGACGAGAGAGTAGGCCATTAAAAAACACTACATTGTCATGGATGCGTGACTTATTTTCCAAACATGGAGAGTGTATGCTAGATAGAGACACAATACATATTTCATATAATTTCTCAAAGAGAGAAATCTATAACGTGTACAAAGAATATGTTGAAGGTATTGAAGGAAATGGTAATTTTATTACATATGCATATTTTACAAGAATATGGAAGAAACAATTCAACAATGTTTGTATTCCTAAGAAGTAAAGGATGGGATTTTGCAGTACATGTGCTACTCTTAAATCAAGAAGAGATAAATCTGAAGGGGTAGAAAGAGGTATGTACTTACTATTTTTATTTTTTTTTAATTGGATAGTTATCAACTATGAAATCATATTATCAATATTTTCATTTTATGTCATGTGCAGATTCCATAGTCAAAGCACTTCAAGAACATCGAAATCAATAATCAAGTGAAAGGAAAAATTTGTACAAACATCAGAAGAAGTGTTATGATGCTCCAAACAAATATTTAGGTATGATAATTGATGTCATGGACCAGAAGAAAACACTTCTACCACATTTTGTCTGTACACCAAAAAATTTACAAGCGGATAATTTCATTCAATTTCACTTTGTTGGTTGTATGGTTTTTAATGGAAAAATGTGTCTAAGGGTTTCCTTCACAGCTCCAAATATTCATAATGATGCAAATATAACCATCACCATAATTCATCATGTGCTCACTCATTGTTCTGGTGATCTTCCTCAAGTCCTATATCTACAGTTGGACAAAACTAGTCATGAAAACAAAAATCAAATTGTGTTTGGATATCTAAGCATGTTTGTTCAATTGGGAATATTTACAAAGGTGAAAGTTGGTTTCCTTCTTGTTGGACACACTCATGATCATATCGATCAAATGTTCACTCATTTTTTGAGTAACATTTAAGAGGAAAAATGTTGGAAGCCTACCATCATTAATTGAATGTATTAAGAAATCATACATTCCAAAGCCTATTTTTCAGATATTAGAAGAAATTGCTGTCATGCGAAGATTTATTCAGGGATCATGTGGTGAAGAAAAATGTATTGAGCAGCTTAATGACATTAGCTTTCAACATCAATTTCGTTTCAAAAAATTTGATGGGAAAACAGTTATATGGGGAAAGCAGTATTCAACTACTGCAGAATGGGGGCCTTCATTAGGTTTAGAATTTTTTAAGTTCATTCCAGATCATCTAATATTTGCATCAAATTTATTATTATTACAATCAATTACTGAAATCCATAATGCATGGAGGCATAATAGAGATGTAGATTATTCTAAATGCTTGGAAGAAATAAAAAACTTCCATTAAAGATACATATGAGTACTTTGATCTTGTTGATTATGTTTGGTGGGAGTCTTTTTCAATGGTCAAAGTAACATAATTTCAAGCTCAACAAATGAAGATACATTTTTGTTAGACTCCATTTCATTGGCTACAAAATATGCCAAATGAATCCAAAGAAAAAAACATTGTTCAACAACAAGAATCTCAAGGTGTTATTGAGTTTACACAAGTAGAGGAAAGAGAAATATATATTGTTTCTCGAATATCATGTGCACAACATGAAGCCATGGAAGACCTTTACAGGGGTTCAGTGCATGATATTAAGGAGGGTAGCATGATTGCAGTCTTAATGACCAAAAATCCACATGGTTATCCATTATGAATTGCAAAGGTTATAAAGATTTACAAAGAAAATGTAGATGTTATAGCAATTGAGGTGCATTAGTATGCAACAGGTACACACCCATTCAATGGTTTGTACAAGCCAAAAATGGTGGTTAAGAAACATGTCAATAGAAAGAGAAAAAGGAAGGATAAAAATACAACTCGTCGTCACACTGACATCTTAAAATTAGAGGATGTTGACATACTTGTTTATGACTTCAATTTGACAAAGAGAGGAACTCTTTGCTCTAGGACAACATAGATTATCAAGAGGTTGTTGCCACAAGAAATAATTGCAAGATGGGAGTCCGTTGAACCTAATTGTAGATCTAAAAGGCTTTTGACATATGAAATGTTGGGCATGCATGTAGACTCGGATGGTGCATTCATCGACAATAGAGAAGAGTATGGATCATCTACATCTTCATCCAATCATTCCTCTGAAGACAATGTAGACTCTGATGGTATTTTAGAATCCATGAGTCAATCTGAATAAGTGTATGAAACATTTAATTTATTTTTGATCCATGTGATGTTTGTATGGTAACTAGAAATGAGCATTTAACTTAAATATGATCTTACATGAAGTTATGAATCATTTCTATGTTTTATGAATTATATGTTTTGATTATGGAGAATATAATAAAATTTCTTAGCTCATATGTTTTAAATATGGACAATGTAATAATACTTTTAAGAAATAATTTATGTTTCATTCAATGTAACTTGTATTTATTTTTTTATTAAAAGTTAAAAAATATTAAAAAGTGATGTTGAATTTTTAAAGATAGGGTGATATTTTCATGGCATTATGTATTATCTTGTGCTTAGAGTGATAAACTAAGATTTAAAAAGTAACCATTTAAGGGTTGATTTTATGATTTTGTTTACAGTGATGATGATTTCTTTTACCACTTTAAAAAAATGTGTCATTTTAATACCTCAATTTTAACATGGGTTCTACTAGTAGTAGTATTTTCAATTTGATGATTGATTTTGAGGTTTTTGTTTTAATGGTACCAACTGTTAAGAATAATATTTCAAATTATCTATAATTTTAATGTTTTGAAAAAAAATATTTTGCTTTAGGTAACATCATTTTTTTATTTAAGTGTTGATTTAAAGGTTTTTTTGAGCTATTGTATGAGTTTTGAAGGCGATTCTTGAAAAATGTTGTAATTTTGACCCCATTAGAAAAAAAATGGTGCTACTGGTAGCACCACTTTTTTATTTGGGGGTTGATTTTCATGTTTTTTATTCAAAAATATGGGTTTTAAGGGCTAGATTTCTCATTTTGGGGTCACAAATCTCGTTAAATTGGTAATTGTGTTTCATGGGGATTTGCAAGAATAAATATACATGGAACAAGATCATGTCTATGTCCATGAGAATGAATCTATCCTTGTTTGTCGCCTTAAGAAATATCTTTAACATCTTAAACAAGCTCCTCGAGCTTGGTATGCTGAAATGGACATCTTTCTTCTTGATACTGGTTTTTCTAGATGTCATTATGACCCTAATGTCTATACCAAGAAACTAGGAAGCCATATCATAATCCTTGTTCTTTATGTTTATGACCTTATCCTCATTGGTAGTGACCCAAAAAATTTAAACCATGTGAAAACCAACCTTAAGAAGAAATTTGAAATGACTCACTTAGGCTATTTGCACTATTTCCTTGGCCTCCAAGTCTTGCAAACCAAGGAAGGAATCTTTTTTTCCCAATCTAAGTATGCTTGTGACCTTCTTCGCCACTTTCACATGGAAGACTCTAAACTAGCCCCTTCTTTCTTCCAGTCTGAATTCAAACGTGTTGCCAGCTGTACTTATCCCCAATTTGATGCCACTTTGTACCATCAGTTAGTTGGTAGCCTCTTATACTTGACTCATACTCATCCTAATATTTCCTTTTTTGTTGGTCTTGTTGACCGGTATATGCAAACACCCCATGAAATCCATTAGAAAGCATCTAAAAGGATACTTCGATATGTCTCGGGTAGAGTTCAGTTTGGGATACATTACAGCTTAGGGAGGACTCCTTTATTGGTTAGTTTCATTGATTTAAATTGGGTCGGTGACCCTGATGATCGAAAATCTACTGCAAGTTATGTTTTTAGCCTTGGTTCAAGACCTATCACTTGGGCCTGTAAGAAACAACAGGGTATTTTTCTTTCTTCAACGAAATAAGAGTATCGAATAGCGGTTAATGAAAGTCAGGAAACCTTATGGCTTCAATGGATCCTTTCATAGTTTGGATTCTAATAGTAGCATCTGACCACCCTCTGGTGTGACAATCAAATTTCCATCAAGCTTGCCAAAAATCTAGTTCAACATCAGCACAATAAACACAACAAGCTACGCATGCACTTCATCTGAAAGCTCATTCATGATTGAGTTATTGAAGTGCTCTTTTTCCCTATAGAAGATCAAGTTGTTAACATATTCACAAAGTATCTTACAGAAGCAATTTTTTCCAAAATTTGATCTATGTTAGGAGTTTAGGAAGTTGTCATTAAGGGCGGAAATAGGCTCTAATGCATCCTACCTTCTCCTATTGTGTCACTTTTGTAAATCCTTCAATCATATCCCAAGTTATTATTAAATGGGGATGTTAGGATATTTATACACTTAGGAGTTAGTTAATATCAACTTGGTCTAATGTGTCATTAGGTAAAACTGTGTTTCTTAGTGTGTTTCTTTAGTATGTATTTGTAGTTAGGTAATGCGACAGTAACGATATGTTCCCAACATAGAGTGATTTGACGAATCATATTCTCCTCGATATTAATGGCTACATTGATCCATGGATTAACACTCGATTGGTCCATGATCTCTATTTAAATAGCATGGAGGGTCATTTTTCAATGATCAATTGTGAGAAACTCTCTTGTAAATATCTTTGTAATATGTTTATTTTGCATTAATAAATTGCTCCAACTTGCCACGTTGGTTGGGGTCGTGAATGTTTCCACGTAGGGATTTTACCACGTTAAAAAATTGTTTTGTTGATATTTGATATGGTTGTGTGAGTGGTTACTGAAGCTGCTCATCCTCTGTTGGAATACCTATGTTTCTGAATAACAATAGCCACAACCCTTTCTAGGTATTCCCAGGGTCTTGGTTGTTGGACCCAATTGATGTATATCTTCCCATTGCATCAACAAAATAAGAGTCCTCCCATGCTCAAAATGAGGCAAATGAAGCAACCAAATTTGTTGAATGAATCCAACACATTTAGCAAAAAATTCATAATGTTTTGTAGATATCCAATTCCAAGTATAAGCAATGACACAATCAACATCAAGTTGCAAACAAGTTTCAAGTTGGTAATAAGGTATGGTTTCACTTACAGAAACAGTGACTCACAAGACCCCATCGGAAGCTCATACCACTCTAATACAAGCCTTATGCCATCACCAAGGCTATGAGTGAGAATGATTTTGAATTAAATCTTCCACCCTTCCTCTTCTTACACCATGTCTCTAATGTGAAGTTTCCTTGATTGTAAAGTTCAACCTTTGTTGAACACCTTGAAGGTGGGAGAGAACTCAACCCCTATAGAGATCAACCTTGATTACATTGAGTAAATTATAGTGGAATGGTTCATGGACACCAATTTGAAGGGAACTTTCCACAAAAATATACAACTCTTTTAAGTTATCAAATAAGCATAACTTCTGCATTATAGCAAGAACTTCACTAGGAACAAAATATATCAAAAGTTCCTCCATATGGTATGGTAACTGTTGGATCCACCCTTGTTTTTTAACCCATCACAATTTTCTTTTCGATGTCGGAAATCATAAGATGGTTTTCTTTTGCCCCTCCAAGAGATCGATGATCTCTAAGAGCTTGAGCGCGCAAGCACCTAAAATTTTTCTACCCCTGAAACAAGTCCTACTTTTCGTAAGAAGGTTTCCTCCTTTTTTGTTCTATTTCGGTATCTCGTAGGCCGTAGACTATAACTCATGAATTCACACGTCCCGAGTCCCGAAACGGAGAAGTCATTTTAATTTTTCACTCAAGACAATGACTAGGGTACAATTTTTTACTCATGATTAGACGTCGTCGGGGTTTCGCGCCTCGGCGTTCGTCGAACCCAAATTTTTATTTTTACAGCCTCGAGGGCCAAGAACGCGAGGCCTTTTCAGGATAACCCTGGTCAAGGATTAAAGGCGGAAAGGCTAACCATGGTTAAAGTTTTTCTCGGCGCTATCTTTTTCGAAATTTGCAGCGTTTGAATCCTGACTCACGAAGTCACGATGTATTTACAACATGATTAATTAATCACTTAAGCCAAGATTACCCTCCCCTTAAGTAAGTCTTGTTATCACAGTCTCGCGGTTTCGCAACTCGGCGTATAAACCTCCCAGAAACTTATCTTCGAAGTTCCGAGTTGCGATATGGCGAATAAAATGATTATAAAATTAATTATGCCCAAATCGCGATTACCTTTAATTAATCCTAATTCAGTCCTCGCAGTCTCGGGAGTTGGAGACTCAAAATGTTAAAAGAAAATCCACGATATAACGAATAGCGAGGAATGGATTAACATTGGCAAGATTGGATTAATTAAGCTAAAGCAAGATATATCCTGCGTCTCAAGGCTTGCACGTTTCCCGAGGAAGCCTTTTCTCTCCATACTCCAACTGACTGTTAAACCGCCAGAAATTTATGACATTCATGGAGAAATAGGGTAAATCTACGCATGTAAGATCGGATTTTACGCAATAAATTTATTTCTAATTACGATTTGACAGGCTTATTTTGGAAAGTACCGAGTTTTCAAATATAGGTAAGAGTTTCATTTCATTATAACGAACGTATTTCATAAGCACGCAGAGCTAATCACTTCTGAGTAAACTAATTTCTGTATGTATACGCAGTTCTATCGCAAAAGAGCTAAAACGCAAGATTCAGCTATGGCTCCGCGGAAAGCAGAAAGGAGAATGTTGAGGTCGCAGGACAAGGCTCAGACAATGTCTCCGACACTTCACCTCGAAGTGTCGACTCTGTCCCCAACTGGTCATTTGTTTCAGACATTCTACAGTCAGTATTGGTGGATTATTCAGACGACTCCGACGGCAACGAAAAGGATGATTTAAACACCAAATACAAAATAGTCGTCCAGTCCAGAATGCACAGAGTAGCAGCCCAGCCACAGTTGCTTTCTTATTATGACATGGTTCGATGGGCGTTGGATCATGTAGACGTACCGACCAGGACTATCATGATTGAGAAGAGAGTCACTATAGGGACTTTTAGGCCTGAGCATTTGCAGACCATGTACAAGCTACCTGCGACGTCCGAATACACATATGGTGCTGAGTTCCTGGAGGAATTCAAGGAGAAGGAGTGCACTCAGTATGATAAAACCATGTCCGGTTTGATAAAGGATTGGGTTTCACGCACCGCAAAATTTAGAGCTAATGACCAAGACGTTTATTCAATCGCTTCGTTGGAACCGCAGTAAAAATATGTGGCCATGATGACTTGCCGGTTATATGGGAGAGAGGACACATCGCATTTTTACCTTGCGTGGGTGCCTCTGATGTTTCGGGTCGCAGAAGGTTGCTCTTTTAACTGGGCGAGGATGCTTTCGGATAGCTTGGCCAATAGGGTCACAGAGTATCAGGAGCAGAAGGAGAGTGGGAAGGCGTCCTCGTTCTTCATGTCCGCGTATATTATGGACGCAATCTGTTCTATGACACCCTTTCCATTAATGAGCTGGGGCTAGACTCCGGTCGAAGACAAACCCATACATGTATACCATGAAAAGCTATGGGAAGACAAAGCAGAAAAGTTCACATATGAAATTTTTAACTGGGTGATGGTGCCCCTACATATCACCATTTTTGGCCACCCACCACCTCGTATCTTGGACAGCATTGAAAAAAATCTGAGTAGCATAGCGGACTAGTACGTGGAGGCAGAGTTTTCGTACTTCAGAGTTTTCGGGGCTTCTATTCCCCCTCATGCGCTTCCATTTTTCATTCCCGACAAGCTGGCTTGTCGCGAGGTCGCCCGGCAGACGGTAATTGGCAGGGTGAGTAAAGAACTCAAAGGGTACTCAAAGAAGGTATGGTCGTCTTTTCCCATTCGGCTGAATTCTTATTCTTTATTAGATTTTGGGCATGCTTAAGCCGAGG
>SNQJ01S0068986.1:45346-59480 GCA_010110895.2 Picea sitchensis
GCTCCTCTCTTGTCGCAGTGTGGTCCATCTCATGTATCGGTCGTCATAGTTACCAATAGGGTAATATTGTTCCTTGACCACATCCACGAAAAATTCGGAAGTGGGCTCGACCCCATATATTCCAGACTCCTCTATGGAACTTTTCTCCCAGTAAGTTTCCCACCAATGTTTGACATGGGGGAGATCCTTAAGGAGTGTGAAGGTGATCTTTTCCCTCTCGAAAAAATTGTGAACAAAAAAATAACCTTCTAGCATATTTAACCATTTTTGTAGGGTTCCCAAACCAAGGAAAAATGGCCCAACTTACATCAATTAAAACAAGTATATGCTAAGATCACAACTTCCTTAGACATTGAGTGATCCCTTCTCTTCCTTCTCTTCCTTCACTATGAGAAGATCCCTTCTCTTCCTTCTCTATGAGACACACTATGAATAACACTATTGAGCTCTCGTACCAGCGAAAGTGGCTCAATTACAACAAGACAATTTATGGGCTCCCATACCAGGGAAAATGACCCAACTGCAACACAATCTATTGGGATCCTAAATCTGGAGAATAACCCAACTACAATAGATTTGTTGGGTTCTCGAACCTGGGAAAAACAACCCAACTACACTAAGAAATTATTTGGGCTCTCGTACCAGGGATCATGGCCCACTTTACAAATAAAAGATGACTCAATAATCACGTGAAACTTGTTGGACTCTCGTACCAGGGATAATGGTCCAACTTACAAATGCAAGTTGTTGGGTTTCCAAACCAGGGAAAAATGACCCAACTTACATCAATTAAATTAAGTATATGCTAAGATCACAACTTCCTTAGACATAGAGTTCAAAGAGATACATACTAGAAAATTGTGCAAATTGAGAGGGTTCCCATACCAGGGATAATGGGCCTTCTTACAATGATAAAAAATACTAAGTACACAAGATCCAATGCCATTTTAAAATTTAAAATTGAATTCAAATATACAAAGTACATACCTGGAGTGTGCACCAATGGAGATTTTGCTTGCTTATCAATGTTATGATGAGCAATGATATTCCTTGTTTGCTTATCGTATACTAGAAGGAAAATTATGTTGTTGTAGCTTCTTGTGGCCACCTGCCACTGCTACACTCTATAAACAGACTTGATTTCCCCTATATCCACATTGTACCATACAAGCTTCCAACGAAGTTTGCATCAACCTTATAGTTTTTGTAGTTGGGGTAGCCTTGTACTTTTGTCCTGTAGCAACTTTCCTTCAACATATGACCAAAATACAAGTTTATCGATAGCTCTTCTAGGACACTTGTCCTCGTTGTCCTAAAGACAGTGGCTGATGTAGCATATAAATCAAATATTATCTTCTAGCAAGGGAATTTGAATTAGTGGTGGATCATAAGCTGCAAACTGATTGCTTTTTCAATTGATCAACTTTCTGATGATCTTTTAAACTTTTCTTTTATTTTAGCATGCAACTATGACATGTATTCATGGATAGTATGCATGCCAATGCATGTAATTCACTATATATGTTGGACAATTGTAAGTGAACAACCTCATCATTGTTTCTAGGCACAAATGTATTTATGCATAGATACAATTTGGATAAGCTATGTATGCAAGTTGTGAGCACTCACATAACCCAAGTTTCAAAACTTGTGCAACCTTACTTCTTCTTAATAGATCTGAACATGATATTAATTGTATATACAATGGCATAATACATTTGTCCAGAAATACACTATTGTCACTTTCAACACTTGTTGTCCTAATGACATCACAATAGTCATTAACACGTCTGGTAATCCTAAAACTTCAATATTGGATTTCATCATGAACAAGTGCTTGAGCATGTTGACCTAGACTTGACACATAATGATAAGTTTGGCAATGACAAACTTGCCAAAAGATTGACCTCAAGACTGCAATCAAGGCTTTCTTGTTGTTGTAGATGACATAAGTAATAATGAGAATTTCATTGTTGTTAACCAATGTCTTGGTTGTCTAAAATACCCTTGAACTGCTAGCACAAAAATTTAAGTCTGGAAACTTCAAGAAACTACTGTTGTTGCAAAAATGGAATACTTGGTAAGCCTTTAGAGGTCTCAGCCTGTTGTAACACCTCAACAAAAGTCAATAAATTTTTCAGCCTACTCAAGAAATATCTTCAACCCTGCTGTAGTGTGCTGCGGTTGGGGCCTTACATGCATGTGGGTACCTTCAGTAGGACTCATAACAAGAAATAGGTTTGCGGCCTAACTGTAATGTCTCTCAGAACTGTGGCTTGGTCTGTGGGACCTATTCAATCATGAGACCAATATTTAATCTCCCCCTTAAGACTGCAACAGGGTTTTAGTGTCCTTCAAGACCTGCGGGCGGGGCTTCAAGCCCTTCCCTTTATGTTGCGGATAGGGCTCAACATTTGCGGCATGTGGTTAGAGCCTTAAACAGGTTTGTGATTACAGTGAAAGGGCCTTCTTTAGACTCGCGATTAGGGCTACCAACACTTAAACCATTATGTTGCCTCTTGAAACCTTCTTGAAGGTGTTGTAGTTTACTTTAAAGCAATTCATTTAAAAACTTTCTCTAAAATTGTGCAGTGGTGGATCTGATAGCTATGATACCATGTTGTTTTTCTAGCTTCATATTTGATGATTAATTTCTTATGATAATGTTAACCATATTTATGCCTTTTACATCATAAATTAACCATACACTGAAACATACAACTAACTAGCAACGAAAATAAACAAGAATCACCATGCACAAGAGACACAAGAAATACCCTGGGAAAACCACAACATGGGGAAAAACCCAACAACCTTTCTCTAGAAGAATGATGGGCCAAATCTAAATATAGTAAAAATATTTATGAGCCAAAACTTGCACTTCAAGAGAGATAGAGAAACCATAAATACACCAACATAATAGACCAAGATAAATTCCCCAAGAGACCTTCGTTGAACCCTTGTTGCGGCTGCCTCAAATCTGTGGTTTCCTTCTTTTAGCTCAACGAACTTGTTGTGTACAAATGAGGTGATACATCCCTTTATTTATATTGGAGAGATGACCTTTCAAGTGGCACCTTTTCGTGAGGTGTCTTTTTGTTGGGGCCGAATTTTCCTTTAGGTCAATAATCAAATATTAATTTGATACYTTTTGGTAGGGTCAACTTTTACAAGTASACATATTCTTTTCTAGAATATTCTTTTTCGAATATATASATTATGAAGACCGACCGTAGTTACATTCAACACCATCGCRAGTCAAGAAAACCCACAATGATAACTAATCTAATGAGGACTAATCTTCCACYTCTAGAGATCCATCGATTGCACCAGTGGTTGATCTTCCACTCTATCTTGGAGAGTAACCAACCCCAATCAATTATCTTGTAATTATTGGGCTTTAGCATAAAACCCAAATATTTGATTCCTTCACCTAGTGCTTATAATGGGAAATTGAACAAACTTGAAAATATTTTATGGATATCCTTATCGTCATTTGGAAGAAAGATCACAAATTTCCCCACATTAATGAGCATTCTCGTTATGACACATAATAGGTTCAAAATATCTTTCAACATATTCCCTTCACATTCTGCACAATAACAAAAAATTAGAACGCCATCAACAAACAACAAATGAGTTAAATTTACATGTCTCCCCATCTTAATCCGATGGAAAGTATTAACCCGCTTTGCTTGAACAATTGCACGACTAAGACCATAAGCTATTAGCAGGAAGAGATATGGTGACAACAGACAACCTTATCTAAGGCCACGACCAGATTTAAAAATTGGTGTTCCCGCTTCATTTATTAATACAACAAAAGATATTGTAGTGACGCAAGACATGATCCATTTTACCAATGGAAGCTTGAATCCAATATGCAGCATGAACAAGTGTAGATAAAGCTACAAGACCTTATCATAGGCCTTTGTGAGGTATATTTTGACAACATAGACAAGGCGTTTATGTACTTTAATGGTGTGAATAACCTCTCATGTCGATCCAATTACTTCGTGGATAAGCCTACCCTTGAGAAAGCCAAATTGATCCGGAGAAATGACATTTGACAAGGTTGGTTTGATTCTAAACGCAATAATTTTTGCAACGATCTTATAAATAATGTTAAATAGACAAATAGATCAGAAGTCATCAAATGTAGAAGGATAGTCCAATTTCCACCACCCTAAGGAGATCAGTCCCGACCACATAAAAAAATTCCCCAAAAAACTTTGTAGTTCAACCTGGCCTAGGACTTTTATCTTTACTAAAGTTGTAGATGACCACCCTCAATTCCTCCTTAGCCGCCTCTCTAAAAATATCCCGATTTTCTGCCTCATCTGCTAATTTAGGAAACAAATATATGAGTTTCAACATATCGCTAACCTTTTCCTACTGCACCTCCATGAACAAACTCTTAAATTGTTCGACCCCCAATGTGGCCAGATCTGAAAACCCCCTTTTCTTGTTCCCCTTGGCATCCTTAAGATCCCATATGGTATTGAATTTTTTCTTGAAATTTGCAAACTTTTGAAAAAAAATTGAATTTTGGGTCCCCTGCTTCTAACCACAGAGCCCGATTCTTTAATCTCCATGCCTTATCCTATTCCAAAAAAATATTCAACCTCCTAGCTTCCATCAAGTGACAAAGCTCCAAATCAACTACATAACCATTTCCCCCCTGCATTCTGATATACAAATTTTCAAGGTCTTCTTCCACTGTTCTTAGTGCAAATGTGTTTATCTTCTTGCGCTCCCTATCCCATGAAGCAACCATTTCCTTTAGTTTACGCATGCTTTCGATGAACTGAGAGCAGGAAGACTCATCAATAGTATCCTGATATGGACGCCAATTACTTGTGATAAGATTTTGAAACTCGTCCAAGTCAGCCCAGCTTGAGTCATAATTAAAAGGCATGCCTGACTTACCCTCTGGGTGACCCAATTCAAGGAAAATGGGGGTATGACATGAAGATAGAACAATTCCGACCCAAGATCGATATGAGACCATGCCTTTAAGAGTAGAATAATGAACTAGAAAATAGTCTATAATTTTTTAAACTTCCTCCACTCCACTCTAATTATTACATCAAGTTGACCACTTTGAAATGAGTTCCACATCAACTAGGCTCATCACTTCCAATTCGTCTTGAAAAAAACTATCCAACTTATCTTCTTGAACAACGACTCCCCAAATTTCATCACAATTGATTGTAAAATTGAGGTCGCCGCCAATAATTAACCTCTCATACCTAAAATAGTTTAAAGAGAATAACTTCTCCCAAAATACCTCCCTCCCTTCATACAAGCCATATAGGTTGAGAATTAAAAATGTYATGTCTAGTTCTTTATCGAATAATTCAATAAAGAGCCATRAGGAGATAGAAAAACATTTCATGAGAACACAAATTGGTGAAAATCTCATAATAATACCACTAGAATGACCATTAACAGCCACTCCTAAAAAATCCCAACACAGAAAGTGTTTTTGCAAATATGATATTATAGACTCRTTATAGCCCATTGACTCYTGAAGTAACACCACATTGGRCYGATCCACATCAACTAGTATTCTTAAGGAGTTTTTTTTTGGCCCTCCCTCYAGGGCATGCATGTTTGTAGACATGACTATCAYGGGTGACTCGTCAAYGGGGCAAATCCTGCTATAAGGACCCCATAAATAAGMTTTTGTCTCCCTCGAGACACTTCACGTGATGCACATTCATGTGCATGTTTAAGGGCTGATTTACATCCTACCTTCGAGTGACACACCTCTTTAACCACATCAATCCCCAAGCCCCTTGAAAGCCCCTGGATACGAACAGAGTTACGAGGTCTAAGAAAATAAGGGCCCCACTCTGAAGAGAAGGACAAAGAACCCAAGGAGATTTCTTTATGAGACTTGGAAGGGGGAACAAAGATATTATTTGAATCCCTCTTTAAATCTATAGAAAAAGAATCGAATACTTGTTCCTCAAGAAATATAGGTGGGATGTCCTTTCCCTGACAAGCCCCCAAACCATCCCAACACTCATTCAAACTGCTACAAGAGGTTCTAGGAACATGATTAGAAATCAAAGATAGTGAGTCTTTCTTACCAATGGTTGGGTCTGTTGCAAAAGATTTTCAATTATGTTCCATCTTGCTTCCTTTAGGATCACAAACTCTTTATTTTCTAATGGAATCTTCTGGGCTTTCCTTGACTTTGTGGATGAGTTGACCTTTCCCTTTCAAGTAGGACATTAATCCATGCATGCTTCCAAACGAGTTAGTGGAATAGCAGAGTCTGAATCCTAACAAATAAAAACCTTGTCCAATTTTGAACCATCAATCTCAAACTTATCGCCCACCAGTGAAGGAGGAGTCTATTTTGTTTTTTCCCCTGAAACCACATTGTCATTCGAAGGTCTTCGAAATTCTAGTTCACAATATCTCATCAAATTTCCCACCTTATGGAATTGTGAACAACAAAACAACATGTTTATCTAGTCCAAGGGATGAGTATAATATTTATCCCCCGTAACGAGCTCCATTGATTCATATAACCCTTGCTTAGGGTACAACACAACTAAGATTTGAGCAACATAATGAAAGTTACCAGATTTATAACTGACGTCTAAGGTAATGTAGGTTCCCAAATGATCCAGGAGAACATCGGTGGCCACCCATCTATTCCAACTATCTCAAAACAGTTTTTTGGCATTTTACTATTTTTAGCAATTTTCAGGTCCTAAACTTACAGGGCCATTTTGAGGGCCTAAACGACGTTTTTTCATGACCAGACACCTCAACTATTGTTGAAGACATGATTAGGCCTATGAAATGAATCTCCTCATCAAGACCTTTCCAACGAGCTATCATGCACCCAAGATGTATATCCTATGCAAAAGTTACGACCACGAGAAGTTGATGTACTAACTTACCCCAACGGGGCCCACATGACTTTTGGTGCGTCATCTCCTAGGGTTAGGTTTTTGGATGTCTATGGTTTTTGCATTCTGGTTTATTGTAAAAAGGATTTCAGAGCCTCATTGTATTCATCTTCTTGTGAATGAGCGTAGTCATCACATCTCTTCTCAGAGATAAACTGCCACCATTCTAGCAAGCTTGTTTTCAGTATGCATTTTACAGTTTCAACATATTTCTTATTTATTAGAAGTCAAGTTTTATTGTATCTCTATTATTATTCACTGTGTATCTATGTTAATATTATAAATCTGTGTTTTCATTTTGTTCCACTCATGAATCCGGATCAGTGGTATTAGAGCGGTCTGCTCCTTGTCGTTTTTTAGTGCATGTCCTTGACACGGTTAGGGTATATAGAGTTGGGTCTCAAGCTTGTTTCTCTCGAGGAAAACTGCTCTCGAACGCCCAAGAAACTGTCCATGATGGACAAAAATAAAGACGATGAGACAGGAGATCCTTTCAAAATGTTGCTCGAGGAAGCCCACGAGCGACAAAGGAATGAGATGATGGACAACTTTGCACAAATCCTTCGAGGATTGTCGACAAGCGATACATCCACCTCAAGTGGAGGCGCCACCCTCTTCAAGGTACAAATCAATTTTGATATTCCCATATTTTAAGGTCAAATAGATGCAAATGTCGTAGATAAATGGTTAAACCTTCTAGAAGGGTATTTTTTTGTCCACAACTTTTTTGATAGAGAAAATATTACATTTGCACTCCTCAAGGCCATCCCTCATGTCAAAGATTGTTGGGAGACTTTCTGTGAGCAAAATGAAATAGAGGGATCCACATTATTTGCAGTTTCACCCACTTGGGGTTCCTTCAGGGATGTTATTAAGGAACAATACTACCATGTTGGAAGTTACAATGACTTGTATACAAGATGGACCACACTGCGACAAGAAATAGACCAAATAGTGTCAGAGTTCACCAATGTCTTCCATACCTTGTGCACTAAGCTAGGTATAAAATATTCTATGCGACATCTGGTGCTTAAGTATCACGATGGTCTGCATAGATACATCTAGACAAAAATGGAGTTTTTGGACGTCTCCTCCTTGGGCGCGGCCTATCGATATGCCATCAAAATCAAGAAGAAGCTTAAACAAAAGACGCGACAGTTTGGGTCTGGGAACCCCTCACAACAGAGGCAGGGAAAGGGAAACCTCAACCCGCAAAACAAAGGACAGATCAAAGATGGGAAACCTCAGGACAACCATTCCAAGCTGCAAGCAAAGAAAGACAATGGAAAGACGAATAAAGATACCAGGAAGTGGTGCAACTTCCATAAGAGCCCCTGACATAACATTGTTGATTGCCTCTCAAAGTAGTCATTGGTGGTGGAGGTGAAAGCCTTTGAATTAGATGCAAGTTCCGACTCTGAGTTAGAACCAGAAAAGGGGAGACAAATCATTAATGCAAAACCTAGTGCCACTGTTGCTACCACCAAGATCCAACCCGGTGAACCTGATGAGCTAGAGGAAGGCGAGTGCCTCTTTCATTCACAGATGTGGGTGAAAGACACTCCACTGCACTTCATCATTGATAGCGGTAGCTAGAAGAAACTTATCTCAACAGAGGTCATCATGTGGCTAGCCCTGCCAACAATGCCACACCCATAGCCCTACATCATNTGCCTCTTTCATTCACAGATGTGGGTGAAAGACACTCCACTGCACTTCATCATTGATAGCGGTAGCTAGAAGAAACTTATCTCAACAGAGGTCATCATGTGGCTAGCCCTGCCAACAATGCCACACCCATAGCCCTACATCATTGGATGGCTCCGTCTAGGAAGCGATCTTCGCGTCAACCAATAGTGTCGCTTGTCATATGACATCAAGCCATTCAAAGATGAGGTATTGTGTGATGTTGCTCCCTTTGAAGTTTGTGATGTTCTTTTGGGCCAACCTTATTTATGGAAACATCATGATGTATATGAGTCTAGGCCTCGTAGTGTTATTATTACTTTGAACAGGAAATTGTTTAGGATACCCGAGGTAGTCCCACCTAGTGCTATTTCCTTGATCTCTGCCAAGCAATAGAAGAAGGCCCTTTCTTAGAATGGGAAGTTTGTCTTCTTCGTGATTCTCTCTCAGAGCAAGCGAAAGGTTGTAGCCACATCCGTGGCCTCCGTGACCGACCTCTCCATGCAACATAAGCAAGTGGATAAGGTCGTTGAAGAATACAAAGACATCTTCTCATCACCTACTGGGGTACCTTTACACTGTCATGTCAAGCATCCCATCGATCTAACCCCTGATGCACCGCTACCCAATGGGCCAGTCTATCATCTCTCTTTGTTAGGAAATGAGGAGACCAAGCGTTAGATCCAAGAACTGCTCCACGAGGAGCACATCCGATCTATCTCATCACCTTGTGGAAGCCCAATTATCATGCTAGTGCAGAAGAAAGATGAGACCTGGCGACTTTGCATTGATTACTGGGCCCTAAATAAAATCACAGTCAGGAACCGGTACCTTATTCCCCGAATCTACGATCTCCTTGATCAGCTCAAGGGGGCCAAATACTTCACTAAGATTGATCTGAAGTCTGGCTACCATTAGGTCCCAATAGAGCAGACCGATGTATGGAAGACTTCATTCAAGTCAAAAGAAGGTCTTTTTGAATGGTTGGTCATGCCCTTTGGTTTGACAAATGCCTCAACAACTTTGATGAGGATGATGGACGATATCTTGTGGCCTTTCAATAATTCTTTTGTCATGGTGTATCTAGATGACATCCTCATCTACAACAAGACTTGGGTGGAACACTTGCAACATATTCAGCAGGTTCTGCACACTCTGCGACAACACAAGCTATATGCCAACTTGGAAAAATTCTCCTTTGGCATGGACATGGTCCAATACCTAGGTTACATTGTTGATGCACATGGTGTGCATGTTGATCCAACCAAGATCCAAGTCATCCCTGACTGGCCAGCCCTAACCATGCTCACAGAGCTTCAAAGCTTCTTAGTCCTTACCAATTTCTATCGCAAGTTCGTGTTGGGATTCTCCCATATTGCATGGGCCCTCAACCAAGTAACCAGGGGTGGTGGTAAGAAAAAAATTGTGTGGGGCCTATCCCAACAACAAGCGTTCAGTGATTTGAAGTAACGCTTGTGCTCAGCCCCAGTGCTTTCATTACCTGACCTGCAACAACACTTTGAGATCAAGATAGATGCTTCAAACTATGTTGTGGGCGCAATCCTCACTCAGCATAACCACCCCGTGGCCTATCATAGTGAGACACTATCATATGTCATTCTTAAGTACCCTACCGACAAAAAATAAATGTACTCCATTGTGAAAGCCTGCCGCCAGTGGAGGCATTACATTCTCGGTAAGGAGACAATCATCCACACTGTTCATAAATCGTTGCAGTTCATGCAGACACAAGGCAAATTGCAAAATGACCTCCATCAGAAGTGGTCCACGATATTTGCAGCAGTTCCACCTCAACATCAAGTATAAAATAGGAAGTACCAACCGAGTGGTTGATTGGATCTACTGACCTCCAGTTGCGACAATCACCACAGTGCTAGACTCTTGCGGCCACGAGACCTCTGGATGGCCCCACCTCTATGAGACAAATCCTGACTTCTCCAACACCTACCAGATGTTGGGCGCAAACACAACTGTCACTAATTTCCATATTCAGGACGAGTTGTTGTGTCATCTAGGCCATCTCTACGTTCCATCAAGCGAGCGAGCGAAGCTGATTTGGGAAGCCCACTACAATCAGGTGGCAGGACACTTCGGTGTGGAAAATATAGTGGTAGTGTTGTAGTGACATTTCTACTGGCCGAAACTTCGACAGGATGTCAACAAGTATATCCGGTCCTACACTGCCTATGCTATTTCCAAACCGGCCACTAAGAAACAAGGCATGTACACTCCTCTGCCTACTCCTACCAGGACATGGGAATCCATCTCAATGGACTACATGTCAGTCCTTCCATCCACCATGCGGGGAAATGACTGTGTTTTTGTGGTTGTTGAACGCTTTTCCAAGATGGCGATTATGACCACCTGCAAGAAGAGCATCACGATAGAGACCACTGCCAATATCTTCTTTGAACTAGTGTGGGTACACTTTGGGATCCCACAAACCATTATCTCAGATTGAGACAGTCGGTTCCTCAACACATTCTGGTTGATCCTTTGGTCACTGCTGGACACCAAGCTCACCAAATCCACTACCTTCCATCCCCAGATGGATGGCCAAACCGAGGTCGTCAACTGGATGATCGTGCACATCTTGCACATGTACAAATCCAAGCACCCCTGCACCTGGGATGATAATCTTCCCTATGTTTAACACAACTACAATAGAGCCATACATAGCTCAATCGACCACAACCCCTTACACGTGGGGTTGAGATTTCAACCATTGGGTCCCATGGATGTTGCACTACCTCTTGTGGCCACCCAGGCAGACTCGTTGCATGCTCCAACTGAAGCTGACAAAGCCACCCGGTTCAATGAGTGAATCTAGCACATTCGCCAATAGGTTCAAAATATTTTACATAAGTCCAATGCCAAGTACAAGCAATGCCATGATCAACACCGAGTGCCACACCAATTTCAGGTGGGAGACAAAGTTAGGTTGAACTTGCAGAAAGAACGCCTTACAGGGCCTCATAAAAATATTTGTCCACTTCGTTATGGACATTACACCATCACCAAGGCTATGGGTGAAAATGATTTTGAGCTCAACATTCCCCCCTTCCTTGGCTTGCACCCAGTGTTCAATGTGGACCTCCTTCGACCCTATTTTCCACCATTATTGGACACCTCAGAGATAACAAAAGAATTGACACCAACAAAGATCAACCTCGACTGTATGGAACATGCATCCACTGATCAGATTGTGGACACACAGGTCAAGGGCACTTGCCAACAGAGGATCCATCTTTATCAGGTTGTCAAAGTAGGACAATTCCTACACCAAGGAAAGTGGCTCACCCAGGGCCAAATTCAATAGAAATTTCCTCATATGATGGGGGAACTCAACGCAATGGATACCATTGCTTCCTAAGGGGGGAGGATTAATTTAGGAGGATATCGGTGGCCACCCACTTATTCCAACTGGATCAAAACAATTTTTTGGCAATTTACTATTTTTAGCAATTTTTCAGGTCCTAAACTTCTGAGGCCGTTTTAAGGGACTAAACGATGTTTTTTCACGATCGGACACCTCAATGATCATTGAAGGAATGATTGAGCCTATGAAATAAACATCCTTGTCAAGACCTTTCCAACGAGATATCATGCTCCCAAAACAAAGATTGTATGCGAAAGTTACGACCCCGAGAAGTTGATGTACTAACTTACCCCAACGGGGCCCACATGACTTTTGGTGCTTCATCTCCTAAGGTTAGGTTTTTGGATGCCTAGGGTTTTGGCATTCTGGTTTATTGTAAAAAGGCTTTTAGAGCCTCATTGTACTCAACTTCTTGCGAATGAGCGTAGCCATCACATCTCCTCTTAGAGATAAGCTGCCACCATTCTAGCAAGCTTGTTTTCAGTTTGCATTTTACAGTTTCAACATATTTCGTATTTAATAGAAGTCAAGTTTTACTATATCTCTGCTATTATTCACCGTGTCTCTGTGTTAATATTATAAATCTGTGTTTTCATTTCGTTCTTCTCATAAATCCGGATCACCAAAACTTCGCTAATGGATTTTAGGCTTGCATTCGACTAGAATTCTAACGATAAATTGAGAAGTTTTATCTAGGTTGGCATATTAGATAAAACTTTCTCCTTGGCATTAAAAAGCGGCTACCAAGGCTTGGCACACAACATGTGACGATTCCAGTAGCATTGACCAGCCAAGATCAAACCAACATTTGCCACAGAGTGAAAGATAAACCTTATCCATCCCTAAGAAAGCAAGTAGGAGTATAACCCAAAATCGACTCCCACGATGACTCCATCTAGCAGGTGACCAAAACCACATACATGTGCCTACCACAAAGTTTATCGACTAATGCCCTACCTTCCAAATCGGAAATATGAGAAACCTTCAAATCTTCCCCCACTACTAAAGCAACCCTACCCCCACCCCCATGCGACTTCATCGTTTTCCTTTGTTTCTTGCCAATGCTCGTGCATTCCCCATAATCACCTTTACCTTGCTGATCACCTGGCTTACGATTGCTGCAAACATTCTCTTCTGGCACCTTCTCGACTGGATTATGAACTCTCCCCAATTGAGCTTTCGAGGTGACGAGAATCGTATCCAAATCACCATGCAACGATCTATCTCATGTGATGGGCATAGTGGTCGATACCTCCCCCCTTGAATATTCTATATCTGGTACCCAATCCGGATGCATAACCCCCAATCGGCTTGCGATGCCATATGGTTTGTCAATGTCCGTGCATGCAACAGATGAAAGGACCCCCAAAAAGTATCCTGGTTTGTGTGAATAATGATCCTACGAAAAGTAAGCTAATGCAAGGTTAATGTTGGGTTCAATGAAGATCACGTCCTCTGACATCGAATCATCAGAGTAATCGACCAATGGTGAGTACCCATCCATCACCTCGATCCCGATCTTGATCCACTTCTCGTCAACAATTTTCCTAATCTTAGTTAGGAGCCCAGGTTAACCTGCAAACCCTAATGGCCGCCATTTGGCTCCTCCCTCATAATTAATTTAATGTTATTACCACAATCACCAAAAAAATAAATTAAACAACATGGCTTAGGCACTAAGATCAAATGTTAAATAATTGGTAAAAAAAAGAATCAAATGTTAAAGAAAAATATTCATCTTTAAAAAGAAAAACATGGTCGAAATTAAGAAATGCATGATGGAAATTAAGAAATGCTTGGGATTCCACCCTCCCAAAAAAGCAATGCGTGGGATACTATATGGGATAACCAAGAGACTTACGAAGCACATTGCCCAAAAACATTATACCGCATACTTAAAAAAACATACATACATACCGCACATTGCCCATTGTCTCCTACCCTTTTTGGGTTATATATTGACAAGCTTGAATACAAGCTTGAAGAGTGGCTAAATTCGCAAGGGGGTGATGGTATCCATTTGGGCAAGTTCGTTATAAGGCTTCTTTTGTACGCGGATGACCTTATATTGATTGCTAAATCAACTCTTGGTTTGCAAGAGCACTTATGTTCCCTT
>SNQJ01S0068986.1:67387-89726 GCA_010110895.2 Picea sitchensis
CGGAGGAATGGCCCAATTAGGTGAATGGTCCAGGCTCAGAAATCAGGGACAATTATTCTTCTATGCTTGAGAAGAATAGTCTAGATAGCCCATGGCTGATGTTTTACCTTCTGAGGGCAGATACTCTTCCAGATCTCACAGATGTGAGTGCAAGAATGGCCCAGATGACTCAGTTTATATCATGATATTGTTTTATGCAAGTTGATATCAAATGATATGATTGTTGTGGAGATTGTATGTCTCTGGACAGTAGATGTATGCTATTGTGGTGGATGTGTTCCAATGGTTGTGACTATGTGTCACTGATTAAGTAGTTGTGTGCTACTTGGTGTGGTTGTGTACCATTGGATAGTAGTTGTGTACCACTATGTATAGATACAGTTGTGTTCTATTGAATGGCATTGTTCTGATTTCCATGAAGACTATCAGTAGTGTTGGAAATGATTACCAGCTAGCTGGATAGTCAGTGTGCTAGTGGACAAACATTCTCCAGGCGGAAAATGGTCCTGGACATTTATTCTTCTAGGACATATGTCTGGATTAGAAGAATAGTCCTTGTAGCCCATGGTGTGGCTTCCAACATCTGTTGGAATAGTTATTCTTCTAGGACATATGTCTGGATTAAAAGAATGGTTCTTGTATCACTCTGTGGAGTGAGTGACTTATTCAACATCATGCCTGATTACTCAGATGGAGTATGGCTTCGAGAGATGATGCAGTTGATGCTATCAAATGATATTGATAGTGATGATGGTGCTCGTGATCTAATCATGAGATAGCTTGTATGGCTATGATGATGCTACCGATTGAATGGTATGTTTGTGCTCAAGACCATTGCTTTCAATACCTCCCTAGCTAAGAGGGAGTGTTGATATTATGGTAGCTGCTGGAGGTATTAAACTCCATGTGTAACCCTGACAAGAATAGAATATTCTGGGAAGCAAGAAGAAACCCTAAAGCTTTGGACATAACCCTAGAAGACAGGTCCGCTAAAGGAAATATTTAATATTGAGTTTTTAGCCTCCAGAATGAGAAGTTGGCCTAGACAGCTAAGGAGGAGCAGTATAAATACAGGATGCCAGAGCTCATTTGACACACACTACTTGCAACTGCAAAAATTTAGTTGTGCGCAAGTCTGGAGAGTAGTTGCAGCTGCAACTACTGCAACTTGTATTTTCGGTTTTAGTCTTGGACTCTCTCTTGGTTATGGTTTGGACTTTCTTCTTGGTATGCTAACTTTGGAGGGTGATATACTACCTTTATTGGCTATTAGGCCTAGGGTTTGCTTCCAGAATTATTCTCTTTCAAGGTTAAGGTGCTCGGGGGTGGCTTTGGCCTATGGTTGGGAGACAATATTACTATATTTTCTATGGTTAAACAAGCACACCTACTTTTCTAACAGGCTTATGGAGTCAATTACAACAACAATATAACTTGGAGTAATAGATGGTAGCAATGTTCCAAGGATGATGAGATGAAGTTGAGGAGCTAGCACTTTAGGGCCTCAAACTTGTAGTCTCAAAAAGATAAATCTGCTAGAGAGCAAGCTCTTTTGGGCTCTAGCGAATTCTTCTTCTTCCTTAGACTCTTGAAATATATAGCAACAAGTTTCTAGAACAAGACTTCTAAAGTGCTAGCTCTTTAGGGCTTTAGAAACCAACCCTAGACAAGATTCTCTTGACAATTTAACAAGTGGAATGAACTAGAGAGAGGAAGAAACATCTTATGTTCCTCTCTTAGGGTTTCAAGCAAGAAATCTCATAATCTTCAACATGAACAAGTAAAATTTACCATAACCATTCAAAGCATGAAATGAAAATTGCAGATTTTACTTACTTCACCAAGAACAATAAAGCATAAAACCCTAGTTTGCAGAAAATTCCACCATAAATCGTCCAAGAAGCATCCAAACATGTACTCCAAGAGGTGTGCACTAGTAAAATCAACCAATGTTGCCCAAGAGAGCGAAAACTTCAGTCCTTATCCTCTTGTGTGTGGAGGAGTTGTTATGATAAAAATAAATGGTTGAGGGGTGTATTTATATCACCTCTTTTGGCCAAAAATGTCAACTTTAAAATAAAATAGGGAAAACCCTTAAAATTTAAAAATTTCCCTTACAATTACCAAAATTAAATTTTACATAAAATATCCCCTTAAAGGGTGATGCCATCCTTCCTAAAGGTGACGTTGAGCTCCAAGAGGGTAACATTGAGGGTGCTAGGTGGAACATTGGGCCTCAAAGGGCCATAGCATGCCTCAATTGCCAAAATGAAGTGCCAAGTGTCTTTTTCCATCAATTTTCATCCACCAAACCCCAACCCTCTTGATGGTGACGTTATGGGCTAGGTGAGTGATGTTCTAGGCCTCCAAAGGCCAATGTTTAGGTAGAAAAGGCGGGAGCTCGTTATCTAGCCATGCTAGAGTGCCTCCAAAGGCAACAACCTCCTTCTTCAATGTGCAAATGGTGATCACAAGCCTGCCCTAGACATGGGGTTTGTGCATCCATCCTTGGGTTCCAAAGCCCCCATGAAGGTTCAAACAGAGTCATCTCCTCATGAATACTTGTCCACCGGGCAAGGTCCTTCAAAGACAAACAGATGCACCCTCCAAGGGTCCATAAGTCACAAGAATCATGCCAAGTAAGCCACATCTAATAATGGAACCACCCAAACATGTGCATCAAACCCCCCTTTTCAAACTAAACAAATGCTCAAAGACCTTATACAATTTGTCAAATTTAGGTACGGGAAGGGTGTTAAGGCATCCTATTGGGTTAGTCAATCACCAAGTCAAAGATGTTTCCTGGGGGAAGCCTATCTAAGTTATGTGTGAGCATGAGGTGGAGTGGGGAAAGACTTTTGGGCATGGGGTTCATGACATACAAGGGTTTGTATTGTCTCATTTATGGGTGCCTTTGTAGAGGGTGTGCTGCCCTTCGTTTGCGATGCAACATTTTTTCAAGCCCCTTTTTGCCATTAATTTATTTAAGTCCAAAACAATTGGGTACTGTAAGACATGGAAAGAAAAGAGTACCACAACGTCACTTGAAGCTTAGGTACACTGAGTGCCATATGGATGGAAAAAAAGAGACACCGCATAAATGCACACATTTTGGTGGAATATTCAAAGAATAAGTTTGCTTGTGAGTTGATGGATGGTCAGGATGATAGGTACAGAGTGGTGGATGACATTATCTTCTACAAGGATAGAATATACTTAGTTCCTCAGTCCACACTCAAGGAGAAGATTATGAGGGCTACTCATGATACACCATTGGCAGGGCACTCTGGATACTTTAAAACTTATAGGCAGATCGTAGAGAGGTTCTCATGGAAGGGCCTCAAAGATGATGTGTTACGACATGTGAGGGAGTGCATGATTTGTCAGCAAAACAAGTCAGAGCATACTCATCCAGCAAGACTATTACAACCTCTACCTATTTTAGAGAGAAAGTGGGAGAGTATCTCGATGGATTTCATCACTGGTCTATCGAAGGTGCATGGCCGGGATTGCATCTATGTGGTGGTTGATCGGTTGACCAAGTTTGTGCACTTCTTTGCGATTTCATCGGAGTATAAGGCACCGCAGGTGGTAGAATTATTTTTTAGGGAGGTGTTTAGACTCCACGGGTTGCTTGAATACATTGTCAGTGATCGGGACAACAAATTTCACCGATGCATTTTGGTAGGAGTTGTTAGATTAGTAGACACCGGAAGTTGACTCCTAGTACCAGTTATCACCCTTAGATGTGTTGAAATAATGCTAAGCTGCGAAGAGCATTCTTATTAGAAATTTTGTTATTAGATTAAATCCCATTGTGGATTAATGTAATGTTATTATTATTTTTATTATTAGATTAATCCCGTGAGGATTAATCCGTCGATATTAATATAAGGACCAAATCCCTTTTTACGGATTGGTCATGGACAATATAATGTAAAGACAATAAGAAGTCGGCCCCAGTTAAAATGAAAGGGCGGATTTAATTAAAAGGTGGATTTACCCACCCAAAATGAGAGGTAGGCCTTGCCAGTGAAAACCCTTCACACATGCCAGTCTAGTATAAATAAGAGGCTAGCGTCTCACTTCTAACACACACTTCACTTGCTCATTTCTCTTATGAGGCAAGTTGCATTTTCAAGTTGGAGAGAGGAGAAGAAGAGACAGAGCATCTGCTGGAGAGGATTTTCTGTATTGGTGAAGTTATCTCTTGAACTTTTGATAAGCTATTTATGATAAGGAAGTTTTTTTTTTTTTTTTGCTTTTTTTTCTTCCCCTAGAGGGTTTTCAGGATAAATCTTTATGTGTCTATTGTGGATGTGTATTTCTGAGTGATCTTGTTCATATTATGCTCTTATCTTATGAAATGCAAGAACTATAATATCGGCATAAAGCATTAACAAGATGGATGAAATTGGAACAAGGTGTGAACAAATGGGTTGAAATTGCACAACTATGTCAGAGAAAACATAAGGCATGGATTAAAGTGGTTGCATCTAGAGCATTGCTGCTGCACTTACTGCATATGTGTCCATTAGTATGTCTGGATTTCCACATTATATGGCTATGATGCTCCTTCATTTGTGGATTTGGCATTTAGGGATAGTAGGGCTCCCAAATCCAAGGATTGGATACATGAGAGTTAGGATATGCTTAAGACTCTTGAGGATAACCTACAGATGGCCCAAAACCAACAAAAACTAATCTGAGGGTCAGGACACTAGGTGGGCTTGAGTTTTGAGGTTGGAGACTTGGTTTTCTTAAGGTTGCAATCATATAGATAGTCTTAATTGAAGAAAAGTGGTGCATAAAATTTGAAACCATGTTTTTATGGTCCCAATAGGGTAATCCAAAGAGTTGGGAAAGTAGCTTACCTTGGGAAGTAAGCTTTGCTGTGGTTTTGGGTCCAACCACAAGTGGGAAATACATTAGGACTATGTACCTTGTACTTTATGTATAATTCAACTTTGACTTCACTTGAGTCAAAAAGTTGAATTTTTGTCCCTTAGGAAAAAGTGACTAATTATTCACTAAGTGGGTGAATAATTAAAACTGCATGAAGATGCGGAAATCAACAAAATAGCAGTCCATGATGGGCCCTTTCAGTATCTCATCAATAATTATGCTATTATTTGTATTATATCACTGTATCAGTCTTTTGCAATTGTAATGTTGTTTTTCCATAATAGTTTCGTAACAACTGTTTTCTCATATCTACTGCTGGTATACATTCCTAAGATTTCATTCCTTGGTTTGGTCTTTTTAATGGGTAATTTTGTGAATATGATGACTCATTGTTAGAGGTCTTAATTTATTGATGTGCTTATGTTGTCTATCTAACAGTTGCTTCTCGATATGCACAAGGGATGGTTACAAGATTTTTAATTGTAAAAGCGGCAGTTTGTGCTATGAAAAGTGTAAGTTTTATATAATTGAGTTGATGATGAAAAGCTCTTTGGATTATAAATGTTTAGCTTGAATTATTGGGATGTTTCCTCTTACAAATAGCAAGGACAACATACACTTGACTTTTTAATTTGTTACTGGAGTCATGCTAAATAACAAGGTGTGAGAAATTATTTTTTTTGAACTTTTGTATATATTCATTTAAATTTTAAAGAGACAAACTCCATCATATTTCATGTTATTGGATTAAACATGTCACTTCTTCTTGCTTGGTTGTTGATGTGTTTTTATGCTTCCTTCTAGGGTCATTGTTTCTTTTTGACCTTCACTTCATGTTCTCTGAAAATACCTGCTAGAAAAACGGGAGCATGAAGTTATAATGATAATAGTAAGTATAGAAACAAATATATGAGTCAATACATTTAATTGTTAGAAATTTATACTTGAAACAACATCAAAATTTGCTATTCAACAAACATCAATTTGTTAAAAATATTTTGTACCAAATTGGATTGAATTAAGGACCAAACTATAATTGTTTAGTTTTGCATGCCCTGATATTCCACCTTATTACATTGTCCCACATGTTCTCATCTCCTTGGAAGGGCCTTCTAAGGGCTCAAACCTTATCCCCATCACATTTGCATAATGATTTTTAAATTTTAATCATGTTGGTTCTAGGGTAAGCAAACAATAATTCTAGAGGTGCTGCTTTCATACTCAAACTTGGATTACACTGATGGTACCACCCTACTACATTGTCCCACATGTTCCCTTCTTTGGAAGGGCCTTTTAAGTGCTCGAACCTTATCCACATCATTTATAGTATTTTTAAATTAGTCATGGCAGTTCTATGGTTAGCTAACAATAAGTCTATAGGAGCTGCTTTTGCACTCCCCACTTTGTATTACACTGATGGTACTCTTTTAGTCCCATTAACCCACATTTTATTTGTCATTGTTTGGCATTGTCACACCCTCACTTCTAGGTGTAACTAGGGGAGATTTTTTCTCCATGATCCACATTTCAGACAACAGTTTCGATGATGACATTCTAGACTCTCCATAGATAGTTGCCTGCAAATGCCTTCCATAACATGCTCAACACACTCACTTAGATGACATGGTGCATTAAACATTGAGATATATTGTTTGACACTTCATATCTAGTGATAATGTCAATGTTTGGGAGCCAGCGGTGATCATGGGTTGGATTGGATAATGAATCATGATGCTTTGAATTTATACTTTTTTGCCTTGTTTCACCTTGGTGGTCATCATCATCTCTTAGTTAAATGTTGTCACTCTAGGGAAAAGTTGTACTACCGGGGAGCCTTAATAGGGGTAGCGTGTCAATATCCCATACCATTATAACTAATTCTACATCATGCTTCTTTGTTGGCTCCTTTCTTGCTGGGTTGGATTGTTACATGTATTCCAAAAAGATAGGACATGCTTCATAATCCCATGCAGAGAAGGTTTGAATGCTTTCGAGGTTGACACTGTAAAATGATATAGAAAGAAAATCCACTTAATTCAAAATCTGCGAGGGAAAAAACAAAAATAAAAACAAAGTATTAAAGATTAAGAATGAAATGAAGCATGATCTTTACCCCCTTGCTAAGAGGCCATCAACCCAAGTCCCTGTCACGGTGAATGCATACCTACACTCAAAAGGACTTAGCAAAATCAAATGTCAAAAGCCAAAAAGGTTAAAGCTATAAAAAAAAAAATAGGGGTTTTTAAGGAGCCTACGTACCAACATCGCGATAATATCGTGCTATTAACGATATTATCGGCAAAATCAACCTCGGCGATAATATCGGGGAAAATAGCGTGATATTTTGGAGATTTTGAAAATAGCGATATTATAAGTAGATGGCACGATAATATCAGCTTCTGGCCTCAAAAAAATATCTTTTTAGACACGGACGGTAGGAAATAAAGCCGATTTTCACCTTTTTTTGAGTTTTAAAGCGTCATTTTGCAAACAAAATTAATAGGCTTTGGGGAGCAAAGGAGCAAGAGGCGATCAAGAGCCGAAACAGTAGTTAAGGAGGCTAGTAATATCTTGATTAATGGTAATATGTCGATTAAAAAGTGACATACTCCTTTACCTTTCATTTTCATCCTTTTACTTAAATTTTAACATTACCATTAATTGTTTAGGGATGTTTGAGAGTGGTTCCAGCCTCATTTGGACTTCATATAGAAAGTAGAATTTTAGGTCCCATTCAAAAGAATTATTGAACCCAATGGTTTCGAGGATTTCAAGATTGTGTCATTACCTTATTTCACTAGATTCTATCATGTAGAGAGGGTATGGGGCGGCATTTAATCAAAGAGCACCAAGCCCTCTATGTACCTCGATGTTGGTGGCATTGATTGTTGAACTCTTTGTCATGAATCTAGTAAAATGTTGCCTTCACTCAAGTAAAATCACTTAATAGGCATGTCAGGCTTTTCTATCTTATTTTAATGTTTAGAAGGTGACAGCATTGATGAGGATCCTAATATAGGCGATGATTTTGATGATATATAGTTATTTGTTTTAGCATGATTTTTTTGGACTCTGAACTCTAGAGGGCCATTTCATGATACTTGTTGATGTATTTTGGTTTCCAGATGCATTACTTTCGGTGCTATTTTGAGGATTTATATCTTATGCTATTTACAAGAGAAACTTTGCATATTTGTATAATAGTGCAGTTCATATGGATGAACATGAATATATCTTCACGAACTCCACAAAGCTAGTTGTACTTGGCAGTAGCACCAGTAGAGTACACCATAGTCTAGATTTTTCTTCTTCTACATTTCATTAGAGTCAAATGCCAACCCCAGGACCTTCTTCCTCCAAAGGAAAATCCATTTCTAAAGCCATCACCTTCGGCCATAGGAATTGAAGAGGGGTGTGGATTTATTTATCCGATTTCATTTACAACGTCTTTCATGTGATGATGAGATACATTATTGTATTTTTTATGATATTTTGAGGCTTTAGATTCGGGACATGATTCAGTGTTGATTTGTTATGTATTTGAATTTTGAGTTTACTAGACATCTTATACATCTTATATATGAGTTCTCTTTTCATATTTTTGTGGAAATGCATTTATTTGATGTTGTTGATGCTTTGGATATTTAAAGGTGAAATAAGAATATTTTGTATTTTTTTTCCTTCTTCACGACATTTTAGATATTTCTTAGATATTTTTCCCGATATTGCCGATATTTTCGTTTTGGACCCTCGACGATATTTTCCCATTGCCGATGTTGGTAACAACGAGTAAGACAGTCTTTGAGGAAAGGGTACCTCATTACCTAAGCACTCCTCTACAAGGCTCTCATGAGGATGGCTATCATACATGGCCTTACATGTCAATGACAATCTACGAAGTGAAATGAAACCCCCAATCCATACCATACCATTGCACATACTCCATGATGAGTTCCTTGGGACATACTTCTTATCACAGTATTGACACACCTAATAGGGGGTAACTGAGTAGTCCTCCAACACCTAAACTTGGCAAATTGTATAGCTTTATGAGCTAGTGTGAAGTTTGAGGATACTTTGTGACATCTATGTAATGGATTTTGCATTGACTTGACTCACTTTATATATCTTGTGTTTGGATTAGTACCTTGCCTTTGGTCTTCATGATGCTTTGGACTACATGAGCCCCTCCTCCGATGATGGATTGCACATGAGCACATGCTTGGTTGACCCTTGGATCCTTTTGAAGGTATTGAGCGGCTACTAGCACACTTCTATGGAGGCCGTCCTCACCACTTGATTGAGAGGGTTCCACCTTTTATTAAGGACATTCGACCTTTACATGAGGATGTTGGACTTGGAGAGATGACTGACACCTTTCCATTGATAATGGTACCTTTTGATGATGTGAAGTTGTTGTTTTATGATGGGATGTTTCACATTTATGATGATGGGGCACCTTGATGTGACATTTTAGGCTTCTTGATGATGATATGGCACCTTTTGATGGGACATTACACTCTTTGGAGGTGAGACACCTTTTGGAGATAAAATGTTGCACTCTTTCAAGACAACGTTTCACATTTGAGGCACATTAAGGCTAAATTTGACACTACTAGGCTTTAGACCGGTTATAGATTGAGAGGGAATCAAACTAGACTTAATTTAGGGGGTGGATCCTAAGGTCACAAATGATAACAACCCTCTCGTTTTGGGCTGGTGCATACCAACCACAGGGAGGCTACCCTGGCAGTGCTTGCCAGAGGACGAAAAGAAAATTGACACGCAAAACACAAATTAAAACAAACCTGAGATGGTTTTGGGATGAGGGTTAACCTCTTAAAACTAACTATAAATTGATTTAAATGGGGTGGTGAAACCTAAAATTAAATGAACATTAGAATGCAAAAAGACGATTAAATCAAGAAGGAGGCTTCCAAAGGTGCCGTCGACTGATAGAAAAGGATGAGCTTCAAACACACGCAATTAATTAGAAATCGAATGCAACAACAAGAATCTAGGCCTAAAATCAACACATAAGACTCTTGATTCATGTCGAATCGGAGGAATGGCTCCATCACAGAGAGAAACCAAGAACTGTTACAATAATCTCCAAAGAGAAGCCGAGAATCTAAAAGCTAGATAGAGAGGTAGATAGTGAGAGACATAATAGAATGATAGAGTAGTAATGCTCCTGCAATAAAGTGATCAAATTGTAAACTGTGGAAGAATGTTGAATATATAGCTAAATGCATGAAGGATTGCCTTGATGTTTCCAAATTGGGCAAAAAGCTAGCCAATATCCCTCGCCTGTGTGTCAATCTGTCCACCTACCATGTGTTAATGCATGAAGACCTACTAAAATTGGCTGAGTGCACCTTTCTAAGCATCTGGTCAAATCTAGGGTTATCACGGAGAATGGAAATTGAATGGGTCAAAACTAGTTAGGTATGAAGTTGTGGCCAAAAAGGTAAAATTGGCGCATCTCATGGAGAGAAATAGGGTGCATGAGTGATAGAGTGGAAGGAAAAGGGAGAAAAAGAAAAGTGGAAAGCTTAAAAGCAAAGTCTAAAAGCAGGAAGGGCAGAAGCTTGGAAAGGGAGAAAGGAGTGGAAAGCTAAGTAAAAGCTAATCCCGAGGGGAAAAGTGGAAAGTTGGGAAAGGAAAAGGATAAAAGTTAAAGGCTAAAAGCTAAAGAATAAGAAGATAAAATTTAAAGCAGAAAGTAGACAACTCGCCTAGTTTGACCTTTGACTTGCTTTTAGAATGCTTTATGACTTTGGGAAACTTTTTTGCTTAATCAATTTTCATTTAGCAAGTGTTGAGCGCCTTAGTGGGCCCAATTTTAGGAAGAAAAGGACCCAAATTTAAGCATGTGGGCCCCACATGAGTCGCCACCTCACCCTCCCACGTCATCACTTGTGCCACCTCATCACCCAAAAGCAAAGTTGTCCAAAAACTATCAAGTTTATACTCATTGGAAACATAATTGGACAAGGAGTAAGAACATGTTGTCAAATAACTGATATGAGGGGTCAATACAAGATCCTCATGAGCAAGAAGTGTCCCATAATGCTACAAATCTCTCCTTTTCGAGCTGAGCTGAAAATGCATCCACAGCAATAACTTCGGAATCCAACTGAAACAAGATCTGAGACTCAACTTTATGGTGACCCGGAGAAAAAGCATCAATGTGCATAGGAAGACCCTCTGAATGATGGTCTTATTGCTATCAAGAAGGAACCTTTGAATGCTGACCACGAAAAGGATAGATTGGCACTTTGATGTCAAATCTCAGAATTGATTTGGGGTCAACAAATGGCGACTCAAAGGGGCAGGACCCCCTGCGGATTTCGAGAACCTAGAATTCATGTCTGCAACTAAAACCATCCAATGCCCATGATGTTGAGAAATTGATGCCAAAGGAATCAACCTGATAATCGTAAAACCTGCTGACTGATACCTGTAACTAGTCTATTGGGCCATGGAGACAAGCCTGACAAACCATGAAACTCAAACTATAATACCTCTGAAAATCACATGAAATGGAAAATCTGATTTGAAAGCTGCTACACTTTGAAACTGCTGCCACTCGCCAACCAATGCATTGTTCTATGATGTAGATGCGTTGATGTCGACACAGAAGAAGCAATCACTTAGTCAAAGGCTAATAAGGTAAGCCCCTACTAAGTGCAACGGTCACCAACCAATGATGAAAATGGGGCCTAAGGCACGAACACACTCATCATGAATGAAAAATGATGCGGAGGCCAGAATCATGACAAGAGTCCCTGATCAAAGATCAATGATACTCGAACCATGGCGAGGTCTTGAGAAATGAGTACTTGATAAAGGGCTTCTTGCCATTAAGGTGTTCACACCACTCTTTGGGTTCTTTGTAGATAAGGTGTTGGTGTCGATACAAGGCAACCTACTGAGAAAGGAGCAATGATGACTCTTGTCCCCCAGTGATAAGTGAACAAAGTGAATCAAAATATGTGGTGGATCAAATAACTCAGACCCAATATCATATCCCTATGCTTTGGATGGGGGACTCTGTAAGATGGTAAAAATTAGTGAAGCAATGATGAAAAGATAAACACAATCACCTATGTCTTTCATCCTTCCCCCCTAAACTCTATGCTCAGATGATGAAAAAAGGATCCCTCATCCAAACTGGCAATCTAGGCTGACACAAACATCCGGCATGAGGCCATTGACAAGTAGAAAAAGGCTTCCGAAAAACACATCATCTCTGGAAAAGCAAAAAGTCCTCCTAGGAAGCAAGAAGTAAGGAAAAGAAAAGTCTTAATCTATCACAACTCAAACCACATGTTGGCAAAGGGAAAGTGGGCCAGCAAATCTAGTCTAGATTGAAAACTTGAAAACAGTAAGGGAATCTATGCTAGGCAAAGCAAAGTGACAATAAATGAAAGGAACAAACATCTAAACTAATGCCTTGAAGTACCCAAAAATGTTGAAGGGGTTAAACCCTTCATTGGAATAAGTGCTTAAGACGCTGCCCATTGACAGGCAGTTGCATGACATCACCATCCAAATCGGCAAGTTGGAAAGTGTTGGGCCCTACTGAAGCATGGACATTGAATGGACCCAACCACAAAATATCAAAATTACTATGGTCTCCTGACTTCTCCCTTCTCTTTAGCCGTTTACGAGGTCCTATGGGAAGCTGCCACCTAAAGGTCTGTCGCCCTGACCTTGAAGTATGGCTCTAAGTTTCTTGTGTGGTGTCTTCTCTTCTTTGTTTTAGGACAATAAGCGGTCATAACTTGCTGCTCAATATTTTGATGGTTAAGTGCTCTTTAGAGGTGCCCTTGCAAGTGTTTCTTTTACTTAATGTTAGCATACAATAAAATTAAAACATAACACTACCTCTAGATCTTTTAACTTTAAAATGATGATCTACACTTCTAAGCATGCATAAATTTGTTATGGGTATTTTTGGTCAACATGACCTGGATAAAAACTCCCCAGGGAAAACGGTTTGAGATATATGTTTATATAATGGAGAAATAAGATGGTGGAATACAACAAGTATAAAAATATGATTAACATTTTAATAGCAACTTGTCTCAAGGTGAAGTACAAGTCCAAACCAAGAAAAAACTCCCTAGCATGGTGCACCCCTCAAAAATGCTACCGTCACAAAATTGCTCACTGAGATGTAATTGGGGCTCTAATGGAAACCCTCCACGGTAATCAAGCAACATTGGGTAGCCTCCTGCAAGCAGGACTATCACTACAATCGACGAAGGTGTAAATTGCTCGATGATCGCCCTCCTCCTCCAAATTAAGCCCTCCTCCCAGCTGAAAGCTACTAAATGGTGAGGCTAGCTAGATGCCTCTCTCCATGGGAGCATGCGCCCTAACTAGCCTCTCCCAATGTTTCTGACCTCATCCTCTTTCTCCTCCTACTTCTCCTCAAGTGAACAAAACAATGAATGAAGCCTCCTCCTCTCAAATGCACCCCCACTCAAACAATAACTCAACGCAAAAGGAAACCCTCCCTTGCTATGCGCCCTCCATATCCCATCAAGAAATCCTCTCCTCAACAAAATGGGAACCAACCATGATGGCCCTCCACCACTAGATAAGCCTCTCCTCCTCCAGATCATGCTCCTCTAGTAAATAAGCCCCTCATATGTAGCATGGGACCACAAGGGATGGAAGCACAAGCCTTAAGCGGATAACCTCTCATGCAAAGCTCCAAGCTAACAAGGCTTCCTCCTCAGCTCTCATACAAAGTCAGCCCTCCTCTCCTTGAAATGAACCCTCCTCTTCTCCCAAAACTCCTACAAGTGAAGAATGAATCTTAAAATGCACTATACCCTCAGCCAGCCTCCTTTGTTCAAGCCCTAATAGATCAATGGCTTAGATCCAATCTAGCCAAGTCTAATCAATGGAGTGAGATCTCATCCAAAAATCTCACTAAAGAAAACCACTTTCATGGATTTTTTATGTCTATTAATTCACCCATTTGTGAATTAATTGTCACTTTAATGTAAGTGATGTATTTCATGACTTAAATCTCCTAAGTCAGTGAAATTAGAATCATAAATTAAAATACAAGGGTAATGAATCTTCCCCCTTTGTGCTTAGGACTCATAAATACATGGGGACCACTTTCCAAGGTAGAATCTCAATAACCTCTTGTCCTACAACAAGACCAAATCACCAACATGGAACACCTTTCCTTTAGCTCTCTTATCAAAGGCTTTCTTTACGTGTCTCTGATGATCAATGAAATGTGTCAAAGCCTCTTATATATCCTCCTCAAGTTGAACTAGATCATCAAATTGGCCATGCAAGGCCTCCTCATCTGTAGTGAACTCTCTAATCAACTTGTGGATTGGAATCATCAAGTTAATTGGTAGGACTACATCAACACCATAGACCAACTCGAAGGGTGCCTTACCAATTCACTGCTTCTTTGACACTTTGTCAGCCCACAATGCATACTTGAGATTGCTATCCCAAGCTATCTTTTTTTCATCATTTGTTCTTCTTATTATCTCGATCAAGTTCTTGTTGGAGGATTTCTGCCAGTCCATTACCCCATGGGTAGTAGTTAGCCAAATGGGCTAAAGTGATACCAAACCTCAAGCAGAAAGCCACCAACTCGATTGATCTAAATACACCGGCATTATCAATCGTAATCTTCCTAGGGACTTTGAATCGAGTGAGGATATTTTCCTCCATGAATCGAATAATGGCAGCAGAGGATGATGTCTTGAGCTGAATGGTTTCCACCCATCTAGTGAAATAATTAGTAGCGCCAATATCCAAGATGGCGGTACACTACAGAAACTTTAATGGAATCGTCAGTAAAGGTCAGCCCCCATTGCTTTCGAAGGGGGTATCTATCCTGGCTGGATCTAAGGAAAGGTTGGGAGTCTGCTCCCTCGAACCTCGACAAAGCTTCGTATCTTGTGGATGAAAGTATCTCTGAGAATTAAGTAATAGGATCTAGCATAATCTTATGGGTGGGTAATTCTACAGAAAAATGACCACCACATACCCTCACATGCAACTCAGTCATGATCTGATGTGTCTCATGCGGTAAAACACATCTCAAAATCAGCCCATGGGGGCTCCTCCATCCCAAGCGACCCTTTCAAAGACAATACTTAACAACACGGAGCTGCGGAGATCGCTTCTTCGTCTTATTGAAGTTAGAAGGACATGAAAATTTTTGCAAGTAAAGACCTGTCATCACGATACTAATCGAGAAACTTGCAAATCATCAAAATAAATTTACTTGATTAATTACCTCAGGTTCCAAGTCCTTCTCAGTCATCAGCACAACTAATCCTTGACCTTTAATAGTTTTAGCAATCTTTACCTCTGGGTCATACTCTTGTATTTTTGTCACCCAAAACCCTTTGTTTCTTGAACACTGCTTTTGAGCCAATATATCTTTGACTTCAGGAAAAGGGATGTATGCTACAATGTTTGAGTTCCAAAAATAAGGCCTGAAATGGGCCAATCCTTTGACTATAGCATAGGCATGTTTCTCCATGGGCTTGCATTTTTCTGATAGGACCTACTCATATATGCAATCAACTGCTCATGCCCATCTGTGTTTTATTGCAGAAAAACACAAGCAATAGTCTGATCAGATGCAAAAGAAAATATCTAAAAATCATGTGCATAATTAGGACTAGCTAAAGTAAGAGAGTGAGAAAGAGCATGTTTGATGCTTTTGAAAGCTTGCTTCCCTTCCTCTCCAAACCATGTCATGCCCCTTCCTCAACATATCTGTAATGGGCTTTACGATCTTTGCAAAGTTGGGGGTAAATCTGCGCATGAAGTTCACTTGCCCAAGAAAAGATTGAATACCTTTTATAATACTAGGCAAAGGAACTTATTGTATGCCACTGACCCTTCCAGGTTCGATTCACACTCCCTCTTTTGAAGCAATATGGCCCAACAGTTTGGCCTCAAACATACCCATGAAGGACTTCTTGGGATTGATTGAAATGCCCAACTTCCAACACCTGTCAAAAGTAGCACGCAAATGAGAGATATGATCAAACCTCTTTTTAGAATTGACAGTTATATCATCTTGATAAACAACTATGAATTTAAATAAAAATCTTTAAATGCATGATCCACTGCTTGGCGGAATGTTGCACCGGCGTTTATCAGGACAAAAGGCATCTTGATGTAAGAGTAAGTGCCCCCAAGGAGTAACAAAGCGGTTTGTGGCGATCGCCTAACAGCCCGCGCAACACAGTTATCAAATTGAAAAGGAAATCCATCAGCGTGGACATCATCTAAACACATGTATTCTGTGATAAGTGGTCCATTGGGCAAAAAGGATAGTTATCTTTTAAACATGCCCTATTTAGGTTCCTGAAATCAATACACCATACTCTAATTTCCCCAGTTCTTCTTCCTCACTACTACAAGATTTGACACCCATTCAGAATACCAGATCTGCTCAATGATTTTTTGCTTCATATAGCTTTTGCAGCCCCTTTTGAATGGTCGGGGGAAATTTGGGGTTTATGAATCTGAGTATTTGTTTGAATGGTTTGGCATCTACTCAGAGAGGGATCTCATGGTTAAGGATGTTCCGGTCAAAGTCTTTTAACTCATCCCTCACGACCAAGCGAAAACATCCTTGTCTTGATGGTTAAACCGATGATCTCTTTTCGTTCTTTTTCTGTGCATGCTTTACCTATCTTGATGTAGCGAGGAGACTCCTCATAACCCACATTTATGTCATCAAACTGTGAGGAAACATCAGTTGTATCAATTTTCTATCTCATTTTTGTCCGGAAGCTAATCCGTCTTTCTATCAAGCTCTAGGACCTTGCTTCAATCAGTATAAGGCCTTCTTCAACTTATTAGACATGAGACTTCACATCTTCAACTTTAAATCTTAGTTGTTCTATATACACTTATTCTTCAATGACACCATTCCAAGAAAGGCATTTCCGTCCATCATTGTAATTTCCCACTTCATCTTAAATTGCGAGAATATGATGGATTCACGATTAAGTGTCGGCTACAGAAATGTCTCTTCTTGTCAATGCTTCCTTTTGAGAAGAATCCACGGGCAACAAACCTTTCTTAATGCTTCCATCAACAACATGTTTTATTTTTTTGAAAAGCCATTTGGAAGATACCACATCCTTGCTCTTTGGTGCAGGGCTTTATTTCCCATACATCATTCTTTATAATGGATTGGTATTCTTACGTCATGGCATCTTCCCATTATTAATTTTGAATGGATTCTTCAAACAAAGTAGGCTCCTTCTCTAAGATCTTTGTAAAGCCATATAATAGAATGGCTTGGGTTTCTTCTCACTTGTCTCATATGGTTCCTTTGGGGGCACCATACTTCTCCATCTTGAAAAAGTTCCCTCGCCCAAGTCGGCTTTCTCTTGTGAGAAATTGTCATACGGGGAGGTTCTTGAGATCCTATTATGTCATGATCTTCTAGAATCTCCTCATCGAGGGAATTTATTCCTCTTGGTCTACCAACTTTGGGAGCCATAGGTTCTTCTTCATATACTTCTTCAATTTGGCATCTTCTTGATTTCTTGTTGTTGCATCTTCATCCAAAGGTTACATCTCCGCTGATCTCAATATGATGGTAACACGGTATATAAACTCTGAAGGCCTTGGGGAACTCACAGTATCCAACAAATATTCTATGATGGATAATCAGTCAATCTCAGTCCTGTAAGTGCATTGGAAGATCTTGATCATGGATCCTTTAATTCTTCCTTGCTTCAATTATAGTTTTTCTTTCTTTATGCTACACCATTTTTGTTGAGGATTGTAGGGGTAGTGAGCTCCCTCCTTGATCCATTTTATCTTTGGATTTGCAAACTCTTTTGAGGTGTATTATGCTCCATTATCCGACTTGAGTATTTTGATCTTTCTTTTAGAAGATTCTCTATCAAGGCTTTGAATTCCTTGAATTCTTGAACACTTCATCTTTTGATTTTAAAAAGTAAACCCATGTTTTACAAGAATAGTCATCAAGAAATAAAAAGATACATAGTATACATACCCGATGGAGGTTGATGGCATACACATCTGAGTGAATTAGCTCTAGGACTTCTTCTTTGTTGTCTCTCTTAGGGAAAGGGTTCTTGATGTTCTTTCATATTGCACATCCATTGCACACACCTTCATAGTCAACAGATTCTGTGAACCTTTGGTTGCCTTGCTTACATATGGTAATGCCTTGTAGTTGATGTGGGCTAATCTTCTATGCCAAAAGTTCACATGGATTCTCAATGGAATGGGTCATGGTACGTTTTAAAATTTGACCTTTTAAGCTTATACAAACCACCTTCTTCTTTCAATAACAATTGCTTCTTCCATGGTTTCCTTTGGACACATAAGAACTTCTCCAGCATCATGAAGGCAACTCTGAAGCCTTTCTTCTCTAAAAGATGAGATAGAAAGTAAGTGTTTTTTCAAACCTGGTACATATGGCACATCCTTCATCTTCATTGGGGTCTGAATCAAGTTTGTAATTTGATTCTCTTACTCCTTTGATAGGGTATTGATAATCATCCCAAAGTGTAACTTTCTAGGAAACTTCTTTACGTAAGGCAAGAGAGAGAATGTCTCTTTGACTGTCATGCTTGGAAGAACCAGCATGCATGAGCGAGTGTCCTCCTGGGAGTGACAGATCACGAGATTAGGAACATAGTCTTCAATGCATTCTTTATCATCTTTGTGGAGTGGCTCTTCATCTTCAATTGTATGGGCATGGTACCTCTTGTTTCTCTTCTTGTATTCTTCTCGTCTGGTTTGGACAATGCTTAGCAATATGTCCCATATTTCCATAATGCCCTGTGATAGGATGAGAAATCTTTTCTCTTCTTTGACCTTTCTAAGACTTACAGAATCTCTTGGAGGATGAGATTCTATATGTATGATTTTGTTTTGGGGGTGAGACTCCTTATGAGTTTCTTTCTGGAGTAAGACTTCTTTCTTCCTCCTTTAGTATAATTAGCTAGGGTTTGATCTTCATCCTTATTAGCAATGCTTCTTGGTTAGCTTCTCTTTCTTCTTCTGAACACATTCTTCCCAAAGAACGTCAAATTGTAGTTTCTCCTTTAAGGCACAAATAGTTTGGATGAATGCATCCCAAGATGTTGAGACACTGTTGTAAGCTCGGTTTGTGGGGATAGGTTAAATGCTTTCGAGAAGGCAAGGTCAAGCGGCATAGCGAGAACCCCCTGCTTGTCACCGATGGGGGCTCTTTCTGTGAGGTGGCTAATCCCAGGGAGGCGTCCCTAGTAATGCAGGGTATTGAGGAAAAAGATCAGAGGTTGGGCTCAAAGGGGTCAAGTAGGTTTTCCTTCTGGATTATTGCCAGAAAGATAGTAAAATGAAGAATTATTCTCTTGATGGGGCTTTGTTTACTTGAGACAAGGCAAATAAAACTTCAAAATGTGCAATAGTGGTTGAGTACTTAACAAACTGTGAGCTATCTTTATTATATATGAGCACATATAGCTGATGGTATTATTGAAGTCCAATGATTGCAAAAATGAAATTATGTCTTATAATATCCTTGTCAATAAGTATTGGTAATGATATAGCATTCAATGTATAAGATTAATCCTTGAATTACCACAGCATTAAATATCATAGAAATATACTCACATATAATGCTAGCTGCGTCACTATGCTAAAAGGTGACGTTATCCCTATTCTAGGTTAGTTTTTGCTAGACAATGAGGTGGAACGTTTTGCCAATGAAAATATCTTACACATCAATGTCTATTGCTAGATGACAAAACTTTTTGGTTCTATATCAAACAAGAGTTCAAAGAGGCATGGCGTCATCATAAAACTAGGGCTAGTAAATTACGTAGAGGTTAGTTAGGGGTTTCAAATTGTGGAAGTTTGAGAAGGTTGTTTTAACAATTGTAGCTCAGCGTTGAGTTCTTAGACTAGTGCCTTAGGGTAAAATGGAGTCAAAGAGTAGGCTAAGCTCTTGGGAGAATCTAAATCTAGGGACAAGAGAGTTAGGCCAATAGATGTAATGAACCATGAAGTCAAAACCCTAAGGGGAGGAGGCTCATTAGGAGTGCTGCGTCAAGCCGAGGAGCCTCATGCTCTCCCTCTTTCCCTTCTAAAACTCTTTAACCTTGGCTAGCTAGAAGCACAAATCTAGGGCTGAAAAGTGTTGCAGGGCCAAGGCTCTTCAAACCCTAAAGGTCAAAACCACAGAGTGTAAACTTAATTAGAGCTAGGGCGTCTTCATTCTTCAACTTATGTTAAAGAAACTAACTTTCGGAAGAAGGGGAACTAGTTTGCTTGGCAACATCTAGGCTAGGTTCTCCTTAATTTATGGCTAAACAAGTCTTTTATCATGGGGACATGGAAAGCAGGACCTACTTGTGTGCTTGCTACCTAGAACAAATGATTAAGCATAGTAATGTAACCATACATGTAAGATATTTAACCTACAACCATTAAATCAGAAGTTTTGCATGAAAATACACTTACAAATCCATGAAGAGCTTATCAAACCCTAGTTGTAAACCTTTAAATGATAAAAACATACATAACAATACTTGAAGATGATCCTCCACAAGTGTGGCCTCAACTCCAAGAGCCAAATGCAAAGACAAAAGACAAGAAGCCTCTACAAGAGTGAGTTGTTTCTATCTAAAATGAGTCTCAGCGTCCTCTCTTTATATCATCAAATGACCTTTGAGTACAAAATAGGTCATTAAAACAGCAAACAAAGTGACTAACAATATTATGTTGTTTACACACATTAAATGCTTCAAAAATGTCATAATTATGAGGCTAAAAAGAGGCGTCGAGGCCCCTCTGAGGGAGCGTTGGCCACTGTTGACCCTTTATGTGACAGGGGTCAACTCCGCGTCTTGATGAAGTTCATCCATGTTGAAAGGCGATGTTTGGTTCTGCTGTCGATGTTCCGGTGCTAAAATTTTGTAGACGAAATTTCCGCACCTCCGCGTGGGTTGATAATGTAATGAGTCTACATGAGTCATAGTTAGGTCGGAGTGCAGATGTTTCCACTAAAGGAGTTCCTTTCATGAGGGTTTTATCCTCGGGTTGTCGACGGTCAAGCTCTGAGGTCGACTTCCTTGATTTTCCCTCTCCACATGCAATAATTTCCTCCAGAGTGGTGAAGGGTGCTTTAATGGTTTCGTCTTTAGGCAACCTATGTCTAGGAATGTTATAAGTAATATGCTAATTTGCGTCCTAAAGTTTAGTGGAATTTTGTCGAGTCTAGGTAAGTTTTTTAATTAATTAAAGTTTAATTAATTTTCCTAGGTTGGAATTTTAATTATTTATTAATTAAATGTTTTCAACAATTAATGTAAAACTTAGTCTTTGGGGTTTTGATAGAGGAATTATTTGTGCTCAAAAGAAATGGATTGAGACCCCCTATACCTTTGGACCAAGTTTCAGTTTAGTTGGACAACTTTAGCCATTGGTTTGTCCACTCGGAGTGTCAATCAGTCAAAAGCGGCAATTTTAATTGCTAAGGTCGAATGTAAAATTATTGTAATTTTTTGAGTTAGTGAGTTAGTAGGTTGGTGGCAATAAGCAAGAAACCCCCCTAACCTACCCCAAACTTAATTAAATTTAATTAATTGTCCTAAGGTTGGAATTTTAATTATTTAATTAATTAAATGTTTTTGAGCAATTAATGTAAAAACTTAGTCTTTGGGGTTTTTATAGGGGTATTTGTGCTCAAAAGAAATGTAACGGCTCCCCCTACACCCTTAGGCCTAGTTTCAACTCAGTTGGACGAGTTTTGATGTGTCTAAGTCCACTCAGAGTCAGAGTCAGTCAAAAACAACAATTTTAATTGCTAGGGTCAGATGTAAAAATTATTGTAATTTTGGAGTTAGTGAGTTAGTAGGTTGGTGGCAATGAGCAAGAAAACCCCCCCTAACCTACCCAAACCCATCCTAACCCTTTCCAACCTTAAACTACCCATTTACCTTTAGTTAACACCCTTTTTTCCCTTGCCCTAAGGGGAATTTCGACCCTCACTAACCCAAACTCTAATAAACCTTGCTTAAACTTTACTAGTTTCACTTTAGGCTTGTTGTGGGCCCCTCATAAGTGAGGTGCGCCCTTTTCCTAGCTCCACCTCACCTCCTTATGGACCCCACGTGCTAGCTCATTCATGTGGGGCGCACCTCCTCCTCTTACTCACGCCCCTTCTCACTTAAACCTTAACCTTTCACCCAAAAAATTAACGTGGGGCCCTCTCCTTTCCCTTGTGCGCCCTTTTGGTGGTGACAACTCACCTCCAGTGGTCCCCACGACCTCTTCCTCTCACTTAGGTGGCGCCCTCTCTCTAGGAGGTGCGCACCCCCCTCTAAACCCACGCATTCTCTCCTCCCTTGGCCATTAGTTTGGCTCACACTTGGACGTGGGCCCT
>SNQJ01S0068987.1:10697-28544 GCA_010110895.2 Picea sitchensis
TAGTTACTCATGTATCCTATATCTATTGTAAATTATTCACTCTTTGAGTGTGGAATATGGTTAATGAGAATTCTTCCATTCTTTCTATCTTGCTTCTTCTTTCTCAATTTCTCTCTGCAAATGTGTGTAGTATTTTCTAGCTATATCTATTTTTTGCAGGTTCAACACATTTACATAGATACACCCTGTGCAAGATAGGGTATCTGACTAGTCATATTAACTAGTCTCAAACAAGTCTTCTAGGTAAAACAATGATATAGTCTTCCGTGAGTATCCAAATTAAGTGAGACCGGTTGCATTGGATAGTGGATAGTCTGTAGTATTTTTGGTACAAATTTTAGAATCAAATATCCAATATTGTGATCTTGGCATGCTTTACAAGTACGCTCTCCTGGAAGGGACAAAAATCAGCAAGGTCTGGGGAAGTTACCATAACTTCCACTTGGCACATCCAATTTTGATCAAACTTGTGGCATTCCAGAGAAGGCGTATCAAAGAACTACAAAAATAAAGTTGTATACATAGAAGGGCTAAAATTTTGGAGATACAACAGGCTAAATATCATCTAGAAAAACCACCTCAAAATAAAGGTTTAAAATTCATACTTGGCCAACATACCACCAAAAAAGGGAACTTATACACCAATTAAGCCTCCAAACAATCCTACTTGGAATCTTGTTGAAGGTGAAGAAATGTGCAGAGATATATATGATTTACAAAAGAACACAATAACAAAAGATGAACTACAAGGGATGATGGTTTCAACTGAGACTAAGTTGGAGGCAATAATGGATACTAAGATGGAGGGTTTAAAAAGGGATATCATGGAAGGATTGAAAAAATTTATAATAGAGAGGACACCTAAAAGTGAAAATGTATCCCATGAAATTCATGATGAGCACACAAGGAAGATGAATCAAGAATGGAGAAACTCCAACTTTGGGTTGAAGAACAACCACTTCCCTAGGATTGATAGGAGGAAGTTTGATGGCAAGGATCCAATAACATGGATAATTCTGATGGAGAAATTCTTTGATCTACATGATGTGCCACATACACAAAAGTTATGAATTGATTATTTTTATTTAGAACCCAATCAATTTATATGGTATCGATGGATTTGTTCTTTCAAATCACTCATCACTTGGACAATGTTTGCGAAAGAAATGATATCACACTATGAGGATACAAGGAGCAATACCTTCTTTATCCAATTGATAAATCTCAAGAAAAATGGTTTAGTTGCAGAGCACATTGAGAACTTCCAAAGATTGAATATAAAGGTAATGGATATTCAAGATGAGCACTTGACTGATTGTTATAACCCTAATTTGCACCAGACATGCTTACCTGGTATCAGGCCATCTCAGATTCCTTCTTGGCAAAACACTACTGAACAACTCTTCTTAAAAACCTATTTTATAAAGGCCCACGTGCCCTGCTAATTACTGCATGCATGTACATGCTAGCTGACCCATGACAACCCACGTGTACCTACAAAATCACAAAAAAAGGAAAGTTGTTAATGAAACGCATAGCTTTGGCTGAGTTAACTAAACCTTTCAGTCATGCATGGCCGAGGGTTCGACCAAATACCTAGCTTCTTCTAGCCTATAAAAGAAGGGTTAGGGATCCCATTTTGAAGAGGAGAATCATAATAAAGAAACTATACCCGATTGTGCATTCCCTTTGTCCCAACCCTTTACCCGTCCTTGTGCAAAGAGAAATATAGAGAAAAAAAGTTAGAGGATAGTTGAAGAGGAGCCCAAGACCAGGTTCATGGAGCAGTGGTCGGCTTCATCATTGTAAGTTGATTTGTTGAAGTTAATAATAAAGAAGTACTTTTCCCATCCCACCATATGAGGTTTTCAAGGTTTATTGCATACATATTGATTGAATCTCTAACCCATTAATCTACAGATCAAATGCATGTGGAGTTCTTTGTTTATCTTATGTGAATGTAGGTCAGCCTTGGAAGGAGAGATGTAGTCAAAGAGTGATCAAGCATGAAGAAGGATCAATATCAAATGCCCAAAATAAGGTATGCTCACTTGATCTTCTTAACTACGTATTTTCTTAAGAATAATGAGGATTAGGTCCGGGATGACGGTAGAAAGTAGGAATCTTTAGGTCTTTTATGCATGCATAATAAAACCCTAAGTTCTAGTCCGTAGAGGGATTTCCCACTCATAATAGAATTGGCGACCATACTCGGTGTTAACTCCTCAAATAAACTTGTCAATTTACGGGTTTTCCTTTAGGTGTTAGGTTGTCACTTCAAATTATTCTTAGTTTATTTGGATGCAAGTTTAGGTTTTTGCTTTTATTCTAAAAATAAATGAGGCCCATGAGGTTTCTTTTTGTAAATTAGTTTGACTCACTTTCAGCAGTTCTTTTTGTAAATTAGTTTGACTCACTTTCAGCAGCTAAACAATGTCCGAAAGATTCATTGTTAGTCGCGGGAGTTTATTAGCTTTCAACTAAGGACGTCGCTTCATCAAGAAGCTTGTGGAAAGTACTCACCTTCACAACAATCGTGGGTTTTCAAGGAGTCGCGTCGTGGTGAAAGTAGCAAGCCAGCGGATGGCAAGAGGTGTTCTCCAAGCAATCAGATACATTAGCCGAATCACGCAGGATTATCCACGATGCATCTAAATGATGAGGTGATCAAATTCCACGCCAAATCAAGATCCGAGACATGTCGGTGGAAGCCGCAATCATAGAAGTTCGCTTGTGTACCGTGATATGATGATAATTCAAATCTTTCCCGTAACCCACGCGAACTATCATCACACCTAAATGGTGCTTAATTCGGCGACGCAGACAAAGAGGGAGGTTCAGAGAGACCTGACACCATCAAATCGTAGAGTCGCTATCACGTGTTGTTTCAAAATACAATCAAGGTTTGCATTTGACCCAGCACAAAATCGAAGCCGAGACTGCTTTCAGAAGCACAGAACAAGGGTTCGACCAAAGAGTGTCACGGTGGAATTACAGTATCGAAAGTCGAGTCAGCAGAATGGTGGTACGCGGTGGCCTTTGCTTAAACAAGAACTCAAATAGTTCTTATCCTTTCCGAATCACATCCCGAAAATCTTGTGACATTTTTCAAACGTGGCTGTATGGAATTTGTAAAAGGTTAAATTGGGTGTCATCGTCACACCAAGCTCGCACGACATTTTGATGGAAACGTGAGCTTCCGTGGGTTCTGTGGGAAACCGCTGCGGGACGAGAAGTTTATTGGCAAAGAATCCGCTGTTACTGATGACTGGTCAAAGATGGTTTAAACCACGGCTCCAAAAAAATAAGGATTTCAAGTTCTATTTGAATGATGGATACAAGCACAAAGCCCGGAGTAAAGGTATGTCGTTTCATACCTGGATGAAGAGTGGAAGAACTTATTCAAAGGCATTCCCGCTATATATATTGGCGCATCGGGAAGATACGATAAGTTGATGATGTATCATTTTAAACTGATGGATCATTTTACATGCAAGATTCCTATCAATTTGCCTTACTTTTATATCACAGTTTGTCTAAATTCTGCAAGAGAATCAGAGCCCACTTTAAGCTTTGAAAGCTGCCCTATGGTCACCTAGGACTCATAAAATGCCATCATTCTACAAGAATTGAAGCAACAGGGAGAAGTTGGGAACACTTCCTATTCTGAGAAGGTTTTGAAACTCAAAATCAAACTGCAAATAAACAGATGGTAGGATCAAAGAAGAAAGCCTCCCATCAGAGCAGCGCAAGAAGAAGAAAGGATTTACCAAGACCTTCATAAGACAGATTGTCTGAACAGAAACCTCAAAGGTCAAAAAGAAAACTAAGTTTAGAGCAGGCAACAGAGCAGACTACACAAAAAAATACAGGGCATCCAACAGAACACAGTGCAGGGAAGAATATACTTAACCTACCCTATTCAAATTCAAAATCTGAGCAGCAAAATCAATGCCATGCCATCAAGAGTTCTGAGCAATCAGCAGAATGTGCTCAAAACTATGAAACGTTAAAACATACAGAGCAGGGAGAATCATCAAAAAAAACCTAGATCAAATAAAGCCCATAGAATCAAACACCTCAAAGAGGTAATTGCTCAACAGAAAGTTCTGGAGCGAGCAATGAAAGACAGATATAAAAGTTTGTCCAACAACTTTGCTCAAGATCTAATGCGTAACATTCGAGAGGTTACAAGGAGTTTAAAGAAAAAAAGAAGAATGAAAAGCTCATTATAAACCGCAGCAGATTAAGATTGCTTGCACGACACCTCAAGAAGCGGATCAGTGGATTGAAACAAAAGCTGAAACAAAGGCCTCATCCAAACTTGACAGTTCTTGCTCAGGTGGTAGTCAATATGCAAGGGGAAAAGTCGATGTTAATTGATTTTGGTTTGAAATCAATTTTGGAAGAGAAGGTTCTTTTTGTGCACTATAGAGACTTTCAACAACGCTAGGCTACTATTCTATTACCCGTTATCTGTGGAAAGCGATAGCTTTCAACAACTAACCCGCAGGAAAGTTCCAAACGGCTAGCGCCATTGAAAGTTTCGGGCGAAGCAGCTTTTGGAAGCCAAATAACGAATGGGGCTCATTTCAACGAACAAAGGTATGCTGTATCGGAAGTAGAAGATTCAATGCTAGCGCTCAACCTCAGGGATTAGAGGGATTTTGGTTACACATCAAAGAACCATTTCATAAAAACTCGGCCATGAATACTGGAAAATTCAACAGTCATACACAAGTGTCATTTTATTCTATCACACTACAGATGTTGAAGCTGAAGGAGGAAATTGGCGACTTTTTTTGAAGACTGAAGACAGATTTGATCACTTAATTTGGCTGTTGAAGTTTTTAATTTTAGAGTAGTTCAAGTAAAATAGAACTATTTTCATTTAATAACAGATCCATGTTTTAGGATCTCGCTCAACTGTCTTCAGAAAGGGCTATAAAATGCCTATTTTGGTATCAAACAAGGGTTCGATTTTGAGTGATACTATGTTGTTACTGTAATCACATACTTATTCTTATTATACAGAAATTGCTGTGCTTCTTTCTCTGCTGGTGGTGTTTTGTCGATTTCTTTTTCTTATCTCTCGATAGCTTATGAGGAGGTTCTTTGTTACGCTCTATTCACCAGCATGTGACCGGCTATCTCATTTGCTTCATTGATTTGCCACGATCATAAGTTATTTCTTTGCTGTTAAATCCATTGTACTTGTTGGTATGAAGTATAGTCTGATTCAATAGCCTTTTTCCTCCTACATTCAATCAAACTTTGTCTGACTGCATTACTAGAAAGCCTTGTAAGATTTTATATTCCTAGACAGTCTTGAATACACAGTCCGGTACGTAGATATTCATATTGATCCATAAACCATTTCAAATATTAAGAAAACATTTCCCAAAAAGAATTAGTTACCAGGCATCTCCGACTTACAGCCTAGGAGAGTTTCCCGGAGTGATAACACTGGGGAGATCTCTAGGGTTTCTGGGAATATTTTTTCGGTATTTTTAAGAACTCGTTTCATTTTCTATTTTTAAAGTTTCTGCAAAAGTATAAGCTAACAGAGATTCTGGTCTTCCATACCAGTTATCTCTGTTTCTTTGGTTGACTGTATTTTTTTTTCGAGACCCACAAAGGTACACATGGCCTGTATAAGATCTGCACGCGTGTACCCACACCCTACATTCTCACAGCTCGCATGTACACGCTAGCTGAGGAAGTGTTAGTCACATGTATGATTCTAGAAAATCTCTTTTAAAAGAGGCAGTCATCCTCTTCCTTGTCATAATTAGTCCTTCTCAGGGGTTTTTTGGAACTCTTTCTACTCTTTGTCGTTTGCAGTCTATAGCTTAGGCTTCACCTCGGATTGGTTTTTTCTATGAATTTTTCCTTGAATTGTTTTCTTTTTTCTGTTAAAGTAAGTGTCTGAGTCTTTAAGAGATCCTAGTTCTCAGTATCAGTGGTCTCTACCTAGGATGGATTGCTTGTCCATTTATTTTTCTCAGAGTTTCAAAGATACACATGGCCTGTATAAGGCCAACATGTGTGTAGACGCGCTCTGACTTTACACAGCTTGTGTGCACATGCTTGTTGTTGAACTATCAGTAGTGTGCTTGTGGAGAAATTTTTTGTTGAAGGTGAGGTAGTGATCTTTTCCTTTGACAAGAGTTATACCTCTCAGGTTTTTGGGTCTCTGTCATAGCAGTCAGTAACTTAGGTTTGATCAAAGCAATAGCTTTCTTTTTCATTTAGAGGTTTTCCTCAAAATTTTCTTTTATAGGGTTTTTAGACAAGTGTGAGAGTCCAATTTTAATTTGCTTGTGTATGATTTTTAAAGTGACTCTTTACGATCTACGCTTAGGCAAGAAGTTTTTCTTGGTTTTGACTTGTTGATATTTTTCCTTTTTTCTTTGTGAGCATTCAAATAAAAAAAAACTTTTATTTCTTTGTTTGGTTAAAAACTGTTGTTTTTCATTAGTAACCAGGGAAAATTCTTTGATTTCATAAGTTCTTGATGGTTTACTTAGATCGTAAGTAGCTCGTAGTCGAGTGAAATCTTGCTTTGAGTTTGTTGTTCAAAGATCTTAGAAAAAAATTTAAGTTTGAAAAGTTGTTTAAGATTTGAGTTAAGTAAAGGTTTTTTTTGTTTCCAACATTCTGTTTATTTTTCTTTTGTCTTTCAACCATCACTAGTTTCACTTTCATAACCTTTAACTTAATACAAGCCATAAAAATTAACGCTAAATGTAAAATTCATTAGACTTTTTATGTTTGTAGGGTCAACCAACTAGTTTAGGGTTAGGGCCTTGAATTAGGTTGGAGAGGAAACTCTTCAAGGCCATTAAAATCAAACATTAGAGTCTGATTTAGGGAGTGTCAAAGTCCAGTATCGTGAAATTTATCTGGAACCCCCCTCTAACACAGGGGATAAACACGAGGTTGTGTGCGGAAAGGTAGTGGAGATAACCCCTCCAAAGTTGGACCAATCATAGTGGAGAACACATATAGAGGGCTTGTCTTGGGATTCTGTCGATTTCATTTGCCACGGAGCTTCGTGGGTCTCGAATCTGTTCAAGGTCCTCAGTTCTCTTCCAGACCACTTTATTTTGATACCCTTGACAGGTTTTGGGATCGATACCTTGCTCATTGTGGTCTACCCGACTTTCGACTATACCCTCCTAGTGACTGTTCGCGCATTGGGAACCTAGTTGCCTATCTTTTTAGAGACATACATAGGTGATTGTGGGGGTATATCGCAGTACCTAGGATAGACATCAGGCCACGCTTTGCAGAGTATACCCAGAGGGTGCTTCTGTGTTCGAGTTGCACTTGCACTGGTAAGTTTCTCTAGTGTTGGTTGTTCTAACTGTTCTTCCAATTAGTTTAGTGTTTGTTTGTTTTATCTTGTAGGGATTTCTTTTTTAGTGTGTGTTGTTTTTGAACGAATAGAAATCCCTAGGGTGTCTTTGATCTTCTAAAATAGTGGAGGATCACGAGATCTTCCGGTCATGAAGGGTTCTGGGCCTATCACTGGTTACACTGGAGACAGCTCTGCCACCACTAAGGCGAAAGCTAGACCAACAAGGATCTTTTGAAGCGATTGGGTCACAAGAAATTGTGCTCGACCAACATCTGGAGGAAAGGACCATTTTAGACCTTGGAGAAAAATCTTTTGGTCCATCTGAAACCCCAACCAATGATCTTTCGGCACCCATCATCATATTGATTTACCCTTATGAGTGCCAGACAGTGTCGCACTCAGCAATGGAAACAAATGTTATTAGTCCTTCTGGGAATTATTCAATTCCCACTACGGTTGTCACCACATGATATTTTCCACCTCCTAACCCACCGTCACCGGTCCGAGCCACCATGGTCTCTACCGCCTCTACCTCGCACAATGGTCTGATCCCGTCTATGGAGATGACCACAACCCATTTCACACCAAGTGTGACAATCCCTCCATTCTCATATGGGATGCCTAGCTCAGGTACAAGTCTTGTACTTTCCTACTCCACCTCACAGACTTTAGGTCTGGGGGCAGGGAGATCTAACGATCCTCTGCAAAGCCACATGGGGGGAACTTCAGCTCCTTTTAACACTTTCCCTTACAGGGGAGGTCATATACCTCCTTCTTCCCCTTCACTCAGTGGCATGCACCATCCATCCACCAGGCCACCTGCACACTATAGTTTATTTGGAGCAGGGAGTCAAGGACCACCTTTGCATAATATGCCAGTAGGTTCAACACCGTTTTCTTTGTTCGGTGCGTTTGGTAACAACGCTTTCTCGTCAGCTCCTTTCCCGACTGGGGGAAATCCTGGTTTTGGAAAACCTATCCCTATGCAAGGTACTATTCCTACACAGGGGGAAAACCCAGGAACTTCTTCCGCATCAGGGCCTTGGAATTCTTGGTAGGGATCCGTTCCCTTTCTAGGAATGTCGATCTGGGGAAATTCTTTTCACAACCAATGGAACCGCGGACAAGGTGCTATGCCTATCCCCATGGGATCGGAATGGGGCAACCCTTCCCAAAGTCCTCATAATGTAATGCACACCCAACCATCTACACCCTATTTTGGGAATCAATCAATGATGTCTCCTCACACGCAGAATCTGTACACTGGTCATGGCTATGGTTTTTACCTGAACCCAGGCCAGCAACCGAATGTTTCCTGGCAACCTGATGCCAGTCAAAATCCAGGTACCTTTTTCCCAGGTTATCACCAAAAACCCAAACTACCTTTCCTAGAAACCTTGCATTTTCCAGACTTGACAAGGTTGTTGAATGACCCTATCTGTCATGATCTACGTTGTCCCCCTATGCCAATGAAGTTTCCTTCAGACATACCAAAGTTCAAATCCAAGCCTAACGAAGATCTAGGATATCATGTGACCACCCTCCATCTTTGGTGCTCATCTAATTCATTGAAATATGACTCCGTACAGTTGTGATTGTTTCAACGTACTCTCATTGGGAGTGCCACGAAATGGTACATTGAGCTCGACCGCTCAATATACTCTTCCTTCAGCGAGTTGGCAATGGCTTTCCTAAACCATTTCCAATTACCTATGAGATACGACGTTGGCACAAAATTGCTAGCTAATTTCGCACAGACAAAAGAGGACCATATCTCTAATCACATTAGAGAATGGAGATGCCGAAAAAGTTTAATTAAGCTACCAGTCCCACCAACATTCCTTCTCAAGTGGTTCCTTAAGTCTTTGGTCCCACAGTTATCCAAAGACGCCGCAATGTCGGGAGTGTTTTCCAAATAAGACGCCATCATGAGAGCTCAACAGATTGAGCTAATCTATTCTCAGTCCGGTTTATTATATGAGATCTTTCCAATGCACCACACTCAATACTTGATAAAACCAGATAGAGAGTTGGACCACATACCGATGGTATTGTTTTTTCAGCACAAACAAATCCCACTGAGCAACTGACGAAGCAATTGCAGCAATTGTCTATAAAACACACAACGGCCATCCAAACTACTGTTTTGGCTGCTCCCCCTACTAAAATGTCAGATGTAGACACAGTGCAATGGACAAATCCAAAGTCCACCCAACAGCCTGAAGGAAAGAAAAAACAATGAAAGAAGGCTAAGGGGGATAAGAAACCCACTAATAATGTTGGTGGGGGAAACACTAAGAAGTGGAAGGTGAGGTATTCGTGCAACGTGTCCGCAGAAGACCACCTGACCCACCAATGTCCTTGGCTTGCAGATGCCCAAAAGCTTGTGACACAACAACAAGATGTTGTGTTAACCAATCCATTTAAGCATGGGCAAAACCTAACCCAAGCCTCTACAAGCGTGGAAGGGGGCAGTCAAGGACCCTCTCCGTCTTTGAAAAATCCCACATCCGTGAATGTGTATATGATGAAGGGTGATGCTTTTATATCGACTAGAGCACATGGATATAGTAAACCAAGAACTTATGAGAAGGGAAAATAATCCGAACTCCCATCTCTTCCTCTACATATTGAGAAGACTTTGGGCGAAACAATGACACACATCCCAAAAGGCACGTTCAAAAAATCTTCTCACAACCCAAATGCAAGGGTCGCCTACAACTATTCTGTAGTGGAGGACTTGTCTCAAACCCCTTGTGTAATGTCCGCTTTGGAGGTCCTCCAAAGCTTCCCTTCCCAAAGGAAAGCCTTGTTAACCACTTTAGGCTCTACCAAGACTTGTAATCTAGGTACAATCATGCTGGATACAACCAACTTAAAACCTCGTTTTCCTTACCATGTAGCATTTCAGATAGTAGGGGCTCACCCCATGAAAAATTTTACTCGGAATATCTTTCGCACAGTGGTTGATGAGGTTGCCTCGACATGCATTATGTCATTGGCATGTTGGAAGGCCATTGGCCAGCCTATTTTGTCTTCGTCACCTACTCTTCTCACTACTTTTGACGGTCATTCGTTTTGACCACATGGTATCATACCCTCTTCCCCAGGCAGTTAGGAGGGAAGACTGTGTGCATCGAGCTAGAAGTATTCGACGTGTCCCTCGACCACAATCTCTTGTTAGGAAGGAGTTGGACTTATTCCATGCAAGCAGTGGTTGCTACAGTTTTCCAGGTCTTGTTGTTTCCACACGAGGATCGGATTGTGACCATTGATCAATTGTCTTTCTCCAGACCTGACACTTCATTGGGGGTGTCTGCGGTCTCAATGATTGATAATCCTCAACCAGGCGTAGTCAACGTAGGGGTTGGTTTGTGCCCATCTTTTATGGGTACCTTCGATTACCCGCCCCCTCAAGGCGATGTCAAGTTCATATCCGACCACCATAAGGTTGAGATTTTCCAAGTTTCATCGTTTCACATGACTTACTTCAATGATTCATGGATACTTCCTTCCCCATAGACCATGATGGATGGGATAGGGCACCTGGTCATTTCCATGCTCTTTTCCATAGCTGAAGTAGTGTACTCTTTAGTCCAGCAAGCTTCAACCAACAAAGATCCAACTCCTGCACAAGAGTTAGATTCGATTCTAGATCCTATTTGGGCTCAATATTCTCTCGCTGACACCGATTCGTTAGACATAGTCTTTCCCTCCGATGAAGAAGTAATTGAGGCAATGTCTAGTTCGGACAAACCCTGGGATGATCTTCATCACAGATCATACTTCCTCCTAGAGTTAAATATAATCGAAGCTAGAGAATTCACCTTGACTATGAATGGAGATAGTTCTTGTCCTATTAATACCTTAGCTACACACGAGGTCTATGCTGAGGGTAATATGGAGACCATCACTAAAACCATACCGATCAATATATCTAGAACCCCTGGCGTCATGGAGAATGTTTTCGTCGGAGCTGACTTCTCCCCCAGAGAGATTCAAATCTACACGGATCTATTTAAATAATTTTGTGATGTGTTTGCCTGCTCTTATGAGGAAATTCCAGGAATCGATCCAAAAATAGTCGAACATGAAATCACAACTTATCCAAATGCCAAGCCTGTTCGGCAGAAGCTTCGTCCAGTTAATCCTAGGAAAGCAACAACCATTAAGGTTGAAGTTGAGAAACTGCTAAAATCCGTTTTTATCTATCCTATCCATTTGACCCAATGGGTGTCAAATCCTATGTCGGTCAATAAGANAGATAATTGATGAATGTGCAGGCTACGAGGCCTTCTCTTTCATGGAAAATTTTTCAAGATATAATCAAATACAAATAAAACACGAGGACCATCTCAAAACAACATTCATTTGTCCATGGGGTACATTCACGTATCGTAAGATGCCCTTTGGTCTCAAAAATGATGGTGCGACCTCTCAGCGGGCCATGTATTTTTCTTTCCTTGACCTCAAGCATATATTCGAGGCCTATTTAGATGATTTAGCATCTCGATATCACAAAAGAATGGATCATCCCACACACCTCCGACTTATCTTTAAGAGTTGTCTCTACTTATGGATTCGCTTGAATCCAAATAAGTGCAACTTTTGAGTAACATCTAGATGTTTGTTAGGTTTCATAGTGTCAACAATAGGGATCACGGTCGATACTCTCAAGGTTGAGGCAATAATTCAGTTGCCTCCCCTGTGCACAATCCTTCAACCTCAGAGTCTACATGGCAAGGTGAATTTTTTAAGATGCTTCATCGCCAACGATGTCGAGATCACGAAGGGATTTATGCACTTACTAAAGAAAGATGTTCCTTTTTATTGGGATGATGCCTCTGAGCCCTCTTTCGAAGCGTTGAGACATGCCCTCACAGATGCCCCTCTGCTTCTTCCACTTGAGTCAACCATCGGCATGGTATTAGTTCAGGAGGATGATTTGTTCTCAGAATATGTGATCTATTACCTGATCTAAGGCCTAGTTGGACTGGAACTCAATTATTCTCATATCAAAAAACTTGTGTTGGCAGCAGTCCATGCTGTTCAACGGTTCTGTCATTATGTTTTGTTTCGCAAGACCATCGTCATTACTGTTGTGAATCCATTTCAGTAGATGTTGACACGACAAGTAATAGGTGGAAAGATCAATAGATGGATAGTAGTCCTCCAAGAATTTGACATATATTTCGTTTCAGCGAAATCCAAAAAGTCACTAGTCTTTGCAGAACTTGTTTTAGAACTTCTGGTTGAGTCAAGTGATGTTGTGCCCAAAGAGTCGCCTATCAGAGGAGATATGTTTTTTATCACATCTTTGGATCCTTGGTATGGAGATATACTTATCTATCTCTAGACTTGGAAGTACCCCACCTCTACTTCTCATGATGAGCATCGACATATACACCATCAGGCTAAGAATTATGTGATACTCGATGATACATTGTATCGAAGAGGTGTAGACTGCATCCTGCACTAATGTCTCACTCATGAAGAAGTAGTTATTGTGCTTAATGATTTCCATACTGGAGCATGTGGCGGTCATTTGTCTGGGCTGGCAACAACCCAAAATATTTTATGAGCAGGTTACTTCTGGATGACATTAATCAAAGATTGTATCGAATCGGTCAAGAAGTGTCACCCATGCCAGATCTTCTCTCGGAATATAAGGGCAAGTCCCTCCCATGTTTCCTGTCATCACAGTTGGTCCCTTCACCAAGTGGGGGATTGATTACACTACATGAAACCCTCCTTAAGCAACGGGGCCCCGTTATATCATTGTAGCTATAGACTACTTCACAAAGTGGGTCAAAGCTATGCCAACGTTTAAAGATGATGGAGATACTGCGACTCTCTTTTTATTCAACCAAATAATAGCAAGGTTCGGTGTCCCGAGAGAGATTGTCATTGACCATGGAAGCCACTTTCAGAACTAGATGATGACCGAGTTAACATCAAAGCTTGGGTTGCGGCAAGAACATTCGTCACCCTACTACCCCCAAGAAAATGGTCAGGTGGAAGTTGTAAATAAATATCTTAAGACTATCCTACGGTGAATGATCAACTCAGCCAAGTAAAATTGGAATTTGATGTTATACTCAGCATTATGGGCTTACCGAACGTCTGTTACGATTGCAACCAATTTCTCACCTTTTCAACTCATTTACAGGCTGGAAGCAGTCTTTCCTGTCGAATGTTAGATCTCGTCCCTAAAGTTGGCAGTACAATTATTTCCAAACACTTATCCACTTGAAGAGCGGTTATTATACCTTGAGCAGCTCAATGAGCAGCGTCGTGATGTGGCCTTGGCCAACAAGGCTCAAAAACATAAATTCAAGTGTCTGTATGATTGGTCCGTTCATCCTTAGATTTTCTCTGAAGGTGACCTTGTCCTGGTCTATGACCAAGATAAGGACCCCCTAGGGGTAGGAAAATTCAAACCCATGTGGTTCGGACCTTTCGTCATAAAAGAGGTTCTAAAAAAGGGTGCTTATCGTCTGGTTGAATTTGAAGGAAATGCTTTGGCAGAGCTTAGAAATGGGATCTACCTCAAGAAGTATCACTCATAGGTAGGTCACCATGGGTGACTTTTTGTAACATATGTATAGTCTTTGTACTAGTACTTTCTAGTTTCTTTTAGTATTATGGACGTGTCATTTTTTGATGTTATCTTTCATCACTGCGGGAGATGTCAAGTGAATTTGAGGTGTTCATTAGGTATGCAGATGGTGCTAGCTGGCACACTCGGAGGCTTGCCTCCACAGCGTGGGTAATTTTTATACCTCGAGGTCAATTATTATCTTCCGGAGGTATATGCTTAAGTGACACCACAAACAATGTCGTTGAGTATAGTGCAGTTATTAAGTTTCTTCGTGACACCCTGACATTTGGTATCTCTCATCTCTGGGTCTATCTAGACGCTCAACTAGTTGTGTCTCAGTTAAATAGAGTCTACCGTGTTCATGATCCGACTTTACACTAACGATTCCTTAGGGTATGTCTCTTGGAACAAATCTTTGATTATATTACATATTTTCATGTTCTTAGGAGATTAAACCAAATTACAGATACTCTAGCTATTCAAATTTTAGATTGGCATCTCGCACACATATGAAAGAACATACACATAAACATGTAAATACATTTTTAAAGGAAAATATGATCCATAAGACACAAAAAGACATAAAAATCGATATATAATATCATAATCACTGGAGTACATAGGTGGACACAAGCACCTCAAAAGTATGACCAGTAATGAGTCATGGGGCTTATGCTCTCAAAAAATATATACAAGTAGTGCTCTCGGCATGTGAAAATTCTAGACTAACTAAGGTCATGGCCTGTGGGCCCTATTGTACTGATCAACAACATTTTCCAAATGCTGAAACAATCGAACCCACATCCGTGGTGCCTCCACTACATGAGGCTACATATATGGTGGTAGATCCTCAATCTCTACCATAGGGACTGTGTGGGTGAGCAAGGTAATGTTTCACTCGAATCATCTCAACACCCTCTCAGCCTCCCCTGCTAGAAGCTCTCCTGCTGCTGCGGCGACAGGTGCGACCCTTGGCTGAGGACGATGCATGTTCCTCGCATAGTCCGTAGGTCGCACTAGCCCCACATCTGCACACAACAAACATGTATCCGTCAAATACTCTTGTATAAAAAAAATGATATATAAAAAAAAACAACATAAAAATTACATATGTTTCACAAAAAAAAACAAAAAAAACAAAACAATGATGTAAACTTACCCATCTCTCCTCACTCCTCACCAGGAGGTACTAGTATCTCAGTATCTCTTGATAAATCAATCCCAGCATAAGGGTAATCCTCTATGATTGGGATTTGTCGTTACAACCAAACGAAGAAATCATCATCAAAGGAGTCATTAGTCCTTCCACCACCCTATCGTGGCAGTAACACTGCCCATCTACAAACCACAGGAAGATAGGCCTGATGTCCTCGTACTACTACTCGAGGACTAAAGCTCATAACTCTTTCAAAGAAGAAAGAGCATAGAATCGTCCGAAACCTAAAGTTACTCTACGTCCATGACTGCCAATCTGTCAGTTGCCTCTTCATACAATCTAGAAGTGTAGTGCTCTAGTCAAACATTTGTGCATTTAAGAACTAGACTGCACAGTTCATCTGTGCATGGGACGCCTGATGTAGAGTCACAAAACCAGCCATCCGCCCAATAAGAAACACAATCGCCTACAACAATAAGTCAGTGATCTTGCTTATGGGCACCTGTGAGCTCGATCGGTTTGTACCAGCTTCACAATAAAGTCCTATCAATTCTGATATGTTATGAGGCCCTGAAGGAAATGTCTGAAAGTTGACTGGTTTCCCTCTTCTAGAGAGGCAAGTCAAAAATATATATGTCCTTTGTCATAGGTACTAGTGACTACCCCTCTAACATAAATGCCTTTGCATCAATATGCCAATAATCAACCAAGGCATTCAGTAGCCTAGGTTGTGCCCGCATAAAAGGACATAAGAAGAACTTGAGAAACCCACATTGCATTAAGGCAGCCACAACATTGGGGTCTTCCCCAACCAGCTCACTAACCTTTTCATGCTCTCTTTCCCTACAGTGAACATACATCATGCAAAAAACCAAGTTCAGGAGGGTTAACCCTTGTTTTTGTTAAATTTTTTCATTCAATAAGGGGGTCCACGCGAGCTGTCATGATGACATTTGCATGTACATGTGTGTAGTTTTTACTCTGCCTGAATGTACATGTGGCCTGTCATAAGACAGCCCGCGTGGACCTAGAGCCGACCTTTTGAAGGTTGACACCCCCCAAAAACTTGAAACCCAAAGCATAAATAAAGATTTAAATTGCAAGAGGAGAGAGTTTATACTTACTTGCTCCAGACAGATGGTCGTTTCGTCCACTGTAGCTCCCAGAATCACCACTTTTATCACAGGTTTTTTTTTTCTCCAAAGTCAATTTCCAAATCAACAATGGTGATAATGAGCTGCCAACTTCTATTTATAGACTTTTTTGGCCCCCCTTATCATTTTCTCTAAACCAAGAACCATTTAGAGTGATTCATGAGTTGCATTGGAAGGGTATGATAGGGTATCATGACATTTTTTTTTGGAGTTTTGGGTAACTTTTGACGGTCCATGGAAAAATCTCAGATGAGCAACTTGAGCATGTAGGTTAGGTTTCCACACTGAGTTTTTTTATCTTGTTCTCTTTATCCCTTTTCCATAGGATCGATCCCATTAGGTTGCGACATGGAACCATCATTGTTTCTTTAGAAGTGTCGCGATTTGGTGGTAGAGCTTACCGGAATATGAATACCTTAGGTAGATCTTTGTTGTGTTATGGTGTTCATGCTGTCACTAATGAATGTAGGCTCGAGAGTCCTTGTTGTTTTTCCTGATTACGAGTTTGAACCTCATTTGCATGATTCCTTTTTAGTCTTGACCTCACCCTCGAGACTCCCAAAAAACATAACGGGTCTTCTTTTAAGCCCTTTTCAGACCCTCTAAACATGAAAAGATTGTTGAGAGATCTTGTGGCCTTTCACACTCGTTAAACTAAAATTTGAAGTCACGTCTGTCCAGTGGTAGTTTACCCCTTTTTCGGTCCAGACAGTCAATTGTATGAACAAGGGTATACTCTAAGGAACCTCAATTCTCTAGAAGAGTACTCCCATGTATCATTTTATCCCTTTGTCAGTCCCGAGGGACTAAATGTATGAAAAAGGAACCCCCATAGAGTCCATAGTTAAGCTCTTTTCAGACTCCCTAAAATTGAAAAGATCATCGAGTGACCGTATTCTTTCACACGTTAAAATGGTCCAGAAGAACATTTTTGACGGAATCCATAGTTAAGTTTTTTTCAGACTCCTTAAAAATGAACAAATGGTCGCGTGATCTTGTCTTTATCAAACTCGTTAAAATGGTTTTGAATAGACGTCTTGTCGATGCTAGTTTACCCCTTTTTCAAACCGACTAGACTACCTTCAAAAAAGGTACTCCAGTGGAGTCTCCTTTTACATTTATTCAGACTCTCTAAATATGAAAAACCGTCGAGCTTACCTTCTCTGGGCTCGTTAAACTCACATCGAAGGACGTTACCATTGTGTGTTTTATTAATCACATTTGCATACATGGGTCTTTGGCCTAATGATGGCTCCATGTTGCTCATAACTTAACCATCTAAAGCTTGCCTTATGTGCAAGCCCTGTAGTAATTTTCCTCTGCGTCTTGACACCTTTGGCCCCTGGAGGATTTTTCCTGAGTGTCCTTACTTTGAACTTTAGTCTTGTCCCTGCGCCTTGTGTTGATTAAGGTTGGTTGTCATTGATGTCAACCCTTGAAGAAAGACTCGTAGCACAAATTTTTGGGTAATGGACCCAATAGTGTTTGATGTAAATATGACTCATTATTTTTTTGTCATGGTTGATAAGAAGTAAATATGGATGAACTCCAAAGTGGTCCCCTTATGGTGAAA